>CAJPVJ010002472.1:0-13004 GCA_905397405.1 Oppiella nova
ATATGCTATGACGGTATTGATGGATTTTAAAATTGAAATTTTATTTTTCGATGGGGAATCGATTTAGTGGGTTGGTGCAAAGTTGAAAAAATAGCTGAAAAGGTAGCTGAAAAGTAGCTTAAATTTAATAAAGCATTCACATTCACACAAGTATTTTTAATCAATATTATGATATTGCTACATTGATTGTTAATGCAGTATATACAATAAAACAAAGTAAAAGAAATATGTACATTCAATAATTACAGTGAGTACATTTGATATCTACATTAAAATACAGATCACTTTGATACAATAATTAAAATAATCACCTGTCTAATTAATATAATAAAACAACATTTAGTGTCTAAATTGAATAATTAAAAGCTATAATCTAATTATGAATTTCATGGTGATCCTAATGTGGATTAATCCACTGACTACTGAATTCATAAATTTTCAGAAACAATAATATGATCATGGCAATTATCTGAAAATAAATTATAATTTATGAAATAAATAAAATCGAGAAGTATGACCACATTCAAATTTCAATACATACCTCATATCCGCGAAAACTAGTGATTATAAAGAACTTCCAGCAATAAAATCCAACTTTCCTGCCGGCAATCCTTGACAGTATATTCGTGACCTGTTTTTTGAAATAATATTATTTTAATTGGTAATAAATTTATATTATTAATATTTAATAATTAGCTTAACGCAGTGAAGAATATAAAAAGTAACGGTTCATTAATAATTTATATATTTTTTCAAACTATGGTTTCTTTGGACAGAGCAAGTTATATAGCTAAATATTTAAAAAAAACTCATATCAATATTGTCTGGGCATATTAAATAACAGTTTTGAATAGTTAATTAAATCAATATAAAATTTACGATTCTAAAATTGATTATAAATCTTACCTTAAATTTTAGAAATACTGGTTTGTAATGTTCGGAGCTCATATAAACATTAAGCAATTTATACGCCTTTCTCGGCTCCTGATACACGTAGTTTGAGATTTGTATGACAAATATTAGTAGCATGATGAATATGATCAGGTAAGTGGTGAGCATGGCCCGGACCACCCAAGTGACTTCCCCTCCCAAAAAGGTTATGAACACCATCATGGCTATAAGGAAATCCATTGTGAACCAAAAGGCACCCAAAAATTTGCACCAGTACACTCTGTTATAGAGGCTTATTTCGGCGTATATCGCGTTGAACACCGGGACCAATTTGTATATAAACTCGTTCATTCGATGCGAGTTTATAAAAAGGTTGTTATTTGTCCACCTTTTGAGCAGCATGCTCCTAATTTTTGCGTTAATAACCTTGAGCTTCAATTCGATGTAGTAGGTGATAATAAAGTAGTACACGGTCTGATAGTTGAGTATGTTGAATGAGTAGTTCACCCACATGGCCCATATAAACGAGTTTGGGAAACCGATAATTACCCATTTATCGAATGGCACCTTGGGCAGTGCACAGGTTTGAAATAGGCCCACCGTGACAATGGTTAACGCTATGGGACTGTACTTAGCGAACATTAAGTACGTTCGGCATGTGTTTCTAAATGATTAAAATAATCTTATACATAAATAATATTATAATAATACTTATTAGTTATATAATTAGGAATTGTAATAGATCAAAATCTAAGTCTGGTATTATGGAAATATTTATTTTTAAATCTACCCCTACCTTATTTTCTTGACCACAACCTCATCATGAATACCCATAGAAATCGGTGTGACGTGTCCGGCCATCATCTCAAATATGCGCAGATCACGGGGTAGCTTCCCTTTCATATAGTTGAGCATGCTGATTAACTGACACGATAGGGCCAACAAGCCCAACGTAGCACAAATGGTGTTGGCCACAATACCCGAGTCCATAAAATACTCCAGGTCACCCCACCATAGCCTAGTTTCGGGCGACACCTCCAGGTTTCGGTAAATTAGTAACAATATATTTCGGACAACGTGTTGAGCCAACCATATGAATACTATTAACGGATTGTACCAGGGTAGACGTCGGCACCGGGATACTGGTTTAAATAAGGTTAAACCTATGAGATATAGGTGACTATCTGCGCCTGGTACACTTAATTCCGATGATAGTATATGCTCTGGATCAAACTCTTGAACTTCCCTGATTAGCGATTTCATTTTAGATAAATGTGGGTGATTATTATTGGTATTAGTGTTACTCATTTTTTGTTATAGAAGTTTTAAAGTTATATTAATATAATATTATTGTGATAAATTAATAAGAATTGAATAACTAAGTAGGGAATAGTCTGAAAATAATTAACTCAAAATATATGGCAAGTTGACAGTAAATGTGAAATTATATGTGCGAGCTGTCGCATATATATGGTCTATTAATTGGTTAATTGACCAATAAAGTCAACAATTGAAATATACTGTGTCTTATGACTTTGTCAAGTGATATAAAAATAAAGTTAATCATTTTATAGTTTGCTAACACAATTAACGTTGTCATATGCTTGTTTAAAGTAATACATAACAATATGAAAAAATATTAATTTGTTATTCTGACCTAAATATTTTTAGGACATTTTAATAAATTGTATCATGAAAGTACAGCAAGCATAATTACTAGTTAGCTAACACCAAATGAAATAATAATTTATATTTTGAAAATAGATGCTATAATTACTAGCAATAAATTCATGCTTTTCATGAGCATGTGTTAGCAATAAATGATAATTTTATATTAAATTGGATACATCGTTAGGTGTCAGTAAATTCTACAAAAATAATCTCTATCAACACAAACTATATGATCATATTGATTATTTAAAGTGATCAAATTTGGCCAATATCACCAACTAATCCAGTTATTTAATTATAATCAATGTGTGACATGCACATTTTGTACATTTAAAAACATTATTTCTATGGATCTAAAGATGATAGAAAATATTTGCCGTAAAAGTGTTTGCGAAGTGTCATCCATAGAAATAATGTTCTTAAATGTACAAAATGTGCATAATGATAATTAATTATTATTATTATTGTTATAACATATAATATACGACATTTAAGTACAATAGTTATATTCTTGAAATACAGGTTATTTTATTAATTGCATTGTGTCCTAAAATAATTAATACTGTATAATATTTTAATGGATTGCTATTTTGATCTTTTTAATATTTAAAAATAATTTGCCGTATTAATAAGTTTTTGGGTGTTAAATATAATACTACTGTATACTTAATATATGTAATATTAAATGAAAATCTCTGTCAAATTAATTAATTAAAACGAATAGAAAGCAATCTTGGAAATTTATTGTGCCAAGTTTATTATTTAATTTATGTTAAATTAGAATGAGAATTTAAATAAGTGTTTAAATTAAATTTTATTAAATATTTAAAGTCAGAAATATATAATCAAATTAAATTATTTTTTTCATTCATTATTAGACAATTTATGAATATTTATTAGTAATAATATTAATTATATTTGTAATTTTAATTATTTTTATTATAATGTTCATGAATATACAGTAAATATAAAAAACTTAATTACCGGTAACAATTAAGTTATACATAAATAGGTTTACACTTTTAATAAAATAAATTTCATTTAATTATTAAATAATATTACGTAATGAATCATAAGTTATGATTATTGGATAAAAAATTAATTAATTAAATAAATACTTTTAATATTTTAAATAAAATTATATAAACCGTAATTAAAAATATTATCCAATTTTAATTACTTTTAACCACAGGAATAGTGCTATTATTATGATCTTGGTGCTTTTCTCTTGTATTCTTGATAACTTTTATTTGAGACATGAATGTCATGTGACTATCTCTCGTAAGCCATTCATTTCTGGTATCATTACCATCGATGGGAATATTATCCACAAAATATAACTTATTTGTTGAGTAAGTGGTAAAGAATTGTCGGAAAGGCTTCTCATCCAACACTTCCCACCTATTGCTGTGATCTCTAATCAAAATCCTAATCGACCGGTTCGTATGGGACAGGGATTGCTCGTCAAAGCTCGAGCTATTAATACCCGGATTATCATTAAACTCCAACAGAAAGTAATCGGTAGTAGAGCTGAACACCAGGACATCGTTCGGTATACGAGTGATAGATGTGCGGGATATCTGCACACCAGTCAAGCCTTTCGGTAAATAAAATGCTTTTTCACCGATACTCGTGACGGACTGACCGGAAATGGAGATGTAATTCAATTTTGGCAGCAAATTGAAGGCATTGGCGGGTATTGTCTGTAGATTGCAGTCATTTAGAGTCACTTCACGTATTGAATGAAATCTATTGATAATGGAGAAGAGGTTCGTGTGATTGGAGTCGTGGTTGAGGTGCGGACAGTCGTATACCACAAAACTGTGCAGAACTGTAGATTGCAGTCATTTAGAGTCACTTCACGTATTGAATGAAATCTATTGATAATGGAGAAGAGGTTCGTGTGATTGGAGTCGTGGTTGAGGTGCGGACAGTCGTATACCACAAAACTGTGCAGATTTAAGCCGTCGAAAGCGTCGGTATCTATGGACTCGAGCGAATGGTCGCCATCGATGACAAACTCCGTGAATATAATGTCGCCGAAAGTGTTGGCCACGAGTTTTGTGGCATTTGTTTGGTGTAGATATAGCCTCTTGAACGCGATGTCACTGTTTGTGAGGTTTTCACTCAGATTGTCAAATAGTTGCTTCAGATCAGTGATGGTGTGGCCATGACATATTAGTTCCAGCTCACCATGATAACCTATGTCTATACTTGAGCAAACGCACGGGTCCAATAACTTTTGATCCGGACATTTAGTAAATACTTTTGTTTCGTAAAATGTGAACACAATTTGTAAAATTATGTAATGTTTAATATAGTTAATAAGCATTTTTATTGTGAATTTTTGTAGTTTTAATAATTTAAAAACATAAAATTTAGTTTTACTTATTTTTTAGTCAGAAAATGTAATATACTGTACAATATATTATTTATAATAAAAATTGTTATTGGATTTTAATTTATGTCACTTAAACAGTTGATTAAATAAAGTAAAATTCAATTTATGTGAACCTATTTTAAGAGAATAAACTGTATTTACCTTATATATATTTATTATAGTGTATAATAAGGACAATACTGTAGTATACAGATAGTAAACCTGATTAAATATTAACAAGAATTACCATAATGTATAAAATGAATATTATAATCATAATTCAGGTTAATTAACGGGAGGTTTAATGATATATTTATTTTATCAAAAAATACAAATAATATTCTATAAACATTATAAAATACAAAATATGTACGATATTATAAATTAAGTTAGTTTACTTTATATAATTGTAATTATCAATAAGTTATACAGGTACATTAGCCCTTCACTTGTAAACTAATGGCACCGTGCGATAAGTCATGCGATACTTATTGGCGTAAAAGTCGACAAAATTATTAAATTGAGTTTCAATGAATTCATTGATTTTGTAGAGTTTGACAATTTTATTGCCCGATATAAATGTTATGAAACCAAACTCAACGTGCGATTCAAAACGTTGTATATCTTAAAGTCGACAAAATTATTAAATTGAGTTTCAATGAATTCATTGATTTTGTAGAGTTTGACAATTTTATTGCCCGATATAAATGTTATGAAACCAAACTCAACGTGCGATTCAAAACGTTGTATATCTTGAAAATTATAGTTTGTATGCAATACCCGGGGCAATTTTTGCACAATTTGTATGTACTTTCCAATAATACAGTTCCTATCATAATATGTGCCGCAAATATATACGGCGCCGGTATTTGACAGAAAATATGTAACGGCCTGTTGTTCCAGTATTTGTTCATTTTTAATGTCCAGATCTTTTTTAGTGACATCATAATAATAGCATGATGACACAAATTTCATATCATTCAGGTCCGGTATTAACTGTGGTGTGTAGATTTTACTTGGTGAGCTGTGTCCCAATTGATAGTACGTGTTATTACCCCAACTTAATACCAGTCCCTCTAATGTGATGGCATAGGAGCACAGGTTATAGCAATAAATAGATTTAATTTCGTATTTATTATTAATGTTTAGCAGAATTGGTTGACTAGTATTGTCACGATTTGTGGCATTAATCCCATCCCCGCACCCGAGTTGACCGCAATTATTACAGCCCCACCCGAACACCCGGCCGTCCCCTGTGAGGGCCAGACTGTGTTGCGAACCGCAACTCATTTCCAGAATATTCTTGTCGTCAAAGAATGCGATTTTCTCGGCACTAAAATAGACACCAAATTCTTGCGCCGCACGTCTGCCCAACTGTCCCCACCTATTGTGTCCCCAACTGTAGACGTGGTTCACATCATTCACAGCCAACACAAAGTCCCAGCCGTTGATAAACTGTTGAATCCTTTTGTGGCATAATTCTGGTATAATTTGCGGCGAATTGATGACCCGATTGTGTCCTAAGCCGAGACAACCCTCGCTATTACGGCCCAAACCGTACACTAAATCACTGCTCGTAATGAACAGAATATTCTTGAATTTCCGCGAGTCGTCGAAAACATGTAATAATTTTATTTCTGGTTTTATATAATCGTCTATTTTATCGCAAATACGAAAATTTTCTAATATATTAGCCATTGATTTGACAATTTGAACATGCACATTTATATACAAATAACTTTTATATTTTGTTTATATTACTTTATAAAAAAATACAATTTATTAATTAGTTCAATCTATAATGATCAATTACTTTCTATGATGTGAAATATTATGAATTATATAATTATCGGTATTACAAACAAACTGATAAGTAATATTGTGAGTATGCTTACGAAATAGAAAGTATGCTTGAATATTTATGTAATATTTTATTGGTAATTATGATACTCTATTGGCAACAGGAAAATGCGGATTTAGTTTACAAATAGTTTTATATCCAACTCATCGTTAGTAATCAATATTACATTCATGTGTTTCCTGGCATTCATGCGAGTCATAGAAAACATTTAATTGTTTTTGTATTGTATTGTCAAATAATTTTTAGCATAAATATTCATTTTGTTAATAAATAACCTTTTAGATATTTGATCGCTATATTGTTGATGCTATTGCTAAACACGCTTTGTTTATAAATACTGCATTCAATTAACAAATTAATATAAAATGTAGTATATTTTTTGTTATTTTGTTACCGGTGTTAGCTTTTAATAACTACTGGGATTATTAAAAATTACTTGTACCGGTATATCTATATTAATACTATTTGATTTGACAACTACTTTAATCATATATTCAATATTTTCAATGACCGAATAAACTTTAATTATAAATCAATTTATTATTACAATGACTCAAAAGCAGAAAATTAAATGAAAATTAAATACTAACACAATATAGAGTTAATCAATGAATCGCTGAGTATTTATGGCAAACATTTGAGCTTTAGATGCGAACGGTTTGAGTGTCGAACTGATGGTCCCATTCATCCCATTCCTCTGCAGATGTGAACCAATTGGGAAGCAGTGTATTGACCGTCAGTTCAGTACTTCTGACGCATTTGTCTCTCTTTCTGAACTGAACTCTAAAAACATCCAAATCTTTGCAGTCTTTCATCACGTCTTTCATGTAATCCAGGAATCGGTTCACAAAAGCAAACGACTCGTCAGTCTTCCAGCGAAACGAAACCATTTCCGGGATTTCCGAGACTTTCACTCTTCGGATCTCTTTCAACACATTCTCGTTGTCTTTGATCCCAACCATAACGAAGTCGATGTCTGCGACCACACTCTGCGACCACCAGTTCAACAGCTTTTGCCCAAAAGCCATATTCTTTGAGCACTTAATGTCGTACTGATTGTCCTCTTCGTCGATGGCATCCATTTCCGACATTAATAGCAATCGGTGTCCGCCTTAAGACATCACACAATCAATCAATTCATTAGCATTTGTGTCAAAACTCTTTGGATTCAAATGCAAACCGATTTCAGTCTCAAAACAATTGAAACACTTCTCGAACTCATTGACGGATCTATTCATCACTTGTTTATCACTTTTGGTCACAATTTGAGTCACTTTTGCCGCAAAGTATGGGTTCTTATCGACAAAAGTCGTCTCACGAGTGAGCGATGGCTCGAGTGACTGGTCTCTGGAGTGCCGACCCTTCGAGTGATTACTGAATCGGATCTTATTCATGAAAATCGTTTCTTTGAATTTCGACACCAATAGAGTCCAGTCTTCGCACAGATTGGGAGTCATCAGCAGTGATGCGAAGAGACCACCGAATGAGACAAACTGTGGTAAAGCTTCCGATGGCCTGTCTTCCAGACATCGCGACCTTCGGATCCACTTTAAGAAGTACTTCCATTTCAACTCTTTGTATGACTTGTAGTCAGTTATCACTGAAGACTCGGCGAAACCTATGAGTGAGTGAACAGAGAGTCAGACAATGGTCTCAAGAGTGGACACAAACCGTCCATCAGATTGACCGCCATTTTCTCGATTGTCTTCAAGTCTTCATCGCTTTTGACGACATTTTGCTCGCAATTCACGTCATTATAGCTGTGATTGTCTTCAATACGAAATGAACCCAATTTGTGGTGACTCTCGAAACCACTCCTCAGACGCGGATCTGTCGATCGGTTTCTGTCGAAGACATACAACACCTTCGATGGCGTTGTCTTCGCATCGCTTCCCACCGTGTCTTCACTCAAAGCCTTACCACTCATGTGATGGTCAGTCGACGTCTTCGTGACCACAGCGGCAGCGGATTCACTGAAATCCCAGACCTCGACATCTGTTCCCGAAATCGACATAATTTTCGGTCAAATATTCGCTGAAAACACAAATCAATTGAAAACTCAATTCAATCGACAAACAAATGATAGGTTGTGTGCACTCAATGGTCACACTATTGGGTCCTTTTAATACTATATTAGTGTTTGTGTTATGAGTGGGAAAAGGGACCGAAAGTTGTTTATGAAATAAATTTTTGAAAATTGAATATTAAATGCAATCTTTTCGGTAAAAATTATTAATAATTTCAAAGTTTTGTTATTAACTATAGTTTATTTCAATTGAATTCATATTTAAATACAATTCACAAAACAATATGGTTTTCACAAAATTAATGTTAAATATGACACAAATTAAGAGTTTAATGTTTTAATTGTAATAAACAGTCAATTAATTAGATATGAAAAATGAATCAAAAGTATTGAAAACATTGACACAAATTGTGTTCAAATAATGAATGGGTTATTGGTTTAGGACTGAACTCATCCACAGATGACTATCATTGGAGACATAAGAGGACCGGTGGCTCACGTGGTGTCGGCGCCCGTGGCCTGAGTATAGACTCACGGGTTGTCGGCCAACCGATTGGCCCACAGATTGAGTCATCCCTTGGGACCCACACGAGGACAGGGGTCGCCACACCTGCCAATCATTAGCCCATTGTTGGTGACCATCGATGGCCAGTATGTGAGGGACGTGTGGCTCCTGTGGCCTCCAACTGGTGTTCGGCTGTCGGACACCATTTAAGAGGCGCCGCTCGGGAACCGCTGTTTTGCGACACATCCGACACGACTTAGACGTCATCAGCCATTCATCGATGCATTTCCTGTGGAAGCGATGAACGCATGACAGGACTCGCTCTTCGCCCGCAAACACATCCAAACCATCCAAACAGATGCAACAGACGGCTGTCGAGGACTCGCACTTCACTTCTTCGACCACTTCTTCTTCATCTCTTTGTGCGACTAATGGGTGCGCTGTCTGTCCGCCGATGACTACTTCGTTGTCCAACTGTGGGTAACATCGCGTGAAGTGTTGTCTAACAGACAAGTGGTCCACTTCTTGACCACATTTGGGGCACAATTCACTGTTTGTGTCTATTGAAGACCTGCGGAACAAATGGTAATAATTGAAGACTTTTTAATGTTATCTGAGATTTAGTGGAAAGAAGTGTCAAATGTATGGCTCTTTGTGTGACTATTATTTGCCCCCATTTTGGCCACAAATACGTGTAATTCAATGGCAAACCCCTCCCATAATACCCACACATATACTCACATAATTGATGCGCACTTATCGTAATCACATGTTTGTGTGCTTTTCATGTGAAACACGTTTTGCTGTATTTTCGGTCATATTTTCAATTGAATTGACTTTCAGTGCAATGAATACACTGTCACTCACTATAGAGCGGTCACTATAGGAGTGAACGGTTTGTCCATTAGATGATAACGAGTGGTCATTACATGTGATTGTATTGACAGTCACTCAAGACATGGACCGAAGAAGTTGTGGTCAAAAGCCGTCAAAAAGGGTTTGTTTTGCTGACTGTCTGATCACTCAATACATTGTCTCACATCTCATGCATAACTGTCCACTCATTCAGTCATTATTACTATTATTTGGATCTCTAGGCAAAGGCGTCGATGACTGACACCAATAGGACTCGAGAGGAATACCCGAAGGACTCGCTCGACAGATACGGCGATGACTTGTGTGGACTCGTATTGTCTGACCTGTCCCTCGAAGAGTGTTTCCGATTTGAATGTGTGTCCAAACAATGGCAGCGATCGGTATTCAAACCACAAAACTATGTGAATGTCGAGAAACATCTGAAGAAATGGCAGATAATAAAGGGTAAGACTATTGAAGACATCGATTGGCAGATCTTGGAGTCAGTGGTGCGGAAGTGTCCGAACATTAGACGCTTTGATATTGAGATCCATTCAGAAGTGACGGGAAGAGTGTTTGAGACACTCATGAGTGCATACAAACACTTGACTGCAATCGACATCACATTTGACACCGGAATCAATGCCCAGATAATCGACACCATTCTCGGCAAACATGGCTCGCAGTTGACGGCCATTTCAATACCGCCGTCGGGTTATGATGTCTTTGAAACGCACTCCAAGTCGTTGACACGACTGAGACAACTGTCCTCATCGGGACATATGTTGCTGTCAACCATTGTCACCGAAAACTATGAACTATTGGTCAAGAATTTGACTCATTTTCGCTTCAATTACACGAATTGGCAAACATTCATACCATTTGTGATACACTACAGAAAGATCTTGAGATCGCTGTCCATTACATTCAATTCGCGATTCATAACTACCAGAGAATACATTCTTATACTGATTCTGATCTCCAAAATGCAGTCATTGCGGGAATTGAATATTGAGTTGTTTTTTGCCAATGAAGACACGGCCGACACCATTGATCCGGTCGTCGACTATCACTGCAAAGTGTTTGTCAATCAGTGGCCGCACCTCAAGAGATATCGTTTGAATATGTGGTGCGGAACTGATCTACACGTCAAGCGATTGTACGAATCGGTGGGTCGTATGAAGCGATTACAGCGCTTGGAGTTAACGCTGAGACCGCGTCCGGCAGACAATGAATGGACCGTTGATTTGACGCCAAAAGCATTGTCTCCTTTGAAACGATTAACGCATTTGTCGTTACGTTTGGAGAACTGTATACTCAATGAGAGTTTCTTTGAGTCATTTCACTCGCAATTACCTCACATTAAGTGCCATATATTGATCCAATTGTCCAAAGAAGTCACCGATTTTGACGCAATTATCCAGAAGTTTTCGAAAGCCAAGGACTATAAGTTTCTACAAGAGATCGTTACTCAAGAATCCAGTGTTTAGTGAACACACCGTTTGAAACTCATTTCAATTAATGTTTTCTTATTTTGAATAATCTTTGCATAAAAATACATTTAATTTTTTGTTTCATTTAATTTGTTATATAAATACTGTATTTAGCAAATATTGTCAATAATTACATTGTTTTCTGATTTATTGCCACGAATTACTTAAATCAAAGACTTGTTTCCCTATAATTAGATAATTAAAGCATACATTTACTTATTTTTTGTTTTCAAATCAATTGTATCGAAATTGTAATTACTGATTATAATTGAATTAAAAGTTATATTCATTAAGTGTTTTACAAAATTATATTATTTTTCATATACATATCGCTGTATGGATCCCAAGAGCTTTTGGGATAAGTGGTTAGGCATTGCCCGAAAGGCATCCGATTTTACAATTTGTATCAAATTATTGGATTTAAACGCGAATTCAATGCAACTCTTCTCCAAATCATTTGACTTCTCATTGGACTTCTCATTGACTTTCTCATAGAGATTACAGATGTTTGACAACTCTATCACCACTTCTTCATTAACTTCCGGTCCACACAACTCCTGAAGTATGGATTCGCCGTAAAGTGTGGCCAACTTTGAGACTTCCCTTCTGTTATTACAACTGATCTCTGGTTTGAGTCCATACAAGAACTGCAGGAATGCATAGAAAGCCTCAAAAGAATAGGATTTGATTTGAATTTCACAAATCGAGTCATTTTTAGACAACATTTGACAACATTTTTGCCAAAACTCTTTGTTTCGTAACTGAAGGAGAGTTTTGTGACAATAAATGCTTTTATCGTAGAATTTGAAAACTAAATCAAAATCCGATTGATTGTCGAAAAGGTTTAACAAATACTTTCGGAAGACTTTTATTGGAATCAACTCTTCGTTTGTTTTCTTTATACCCAAAGCTTTTGAGTCATCGGTTCCGCAGTTTTGTTGCATTTGTTGGACACTCTTGTGATTAAAATTGGAAACGTTTTCATCACTTCTTATGTTTATGCGATTGAAGTCATCGGAAACTTTGTCCTTAAAATACAGCTCTTTTTGATCGACATTCAGATCAAAGTTATCATTGATTGCATTCATCGTGTTGTCGAAGATTATTGTCTCAAAAGTGATATTAGTTTTGCAATAAATGGCAAAAACATCGTAAATAGTATGAGTGGTCATTAGCTCCAGTGTTGGCCGGGGAGCCGCTATATACTGATAGCCCCACACGTAGTACTTGTCATCAGTGGACACACCGATCGATAAACTGTTGGCATTGTAGGCAAAAATGTCTTTAAACCTGATATTTGCCGCCACTTTGACACGAATGGG
>CAJPVJ010002473.1:0-13000 GCA_905397405.1 Oppiella nova
TAGATTACCGGACCTGGGCAGTCCTATTATACCATACCATACGAGTATAATTCACTCGGTTTTAATTGCAATTAGCGTGATCACTTCCCGTTCTTGCATTGTTAGTTATATAAAAATAATTACAGAATAATATTTTTAAATAGTATTTAGAACTTATAGTATTCCACAAAAATTATAAGTTATCATTTTTATTTTGTACCATGTTTATATTATTCATTTATATATAATATTTGCACTAAACATTTTATTTTTGTGATACTGTACTGTATTTTTTATTAATTAAAGTAAATGTTATAGATTTATATGATTTGCATTTGTATCTTGTTTAATTATAGAAATATGAACCATTAGACTGGCTTATAATAAATTGTACGATTATTAATGCCTTGAACAAAGTAATTGACAGAAATCGTAATTTATAGCAAAAAAGACAATTAATGTGGGATTAAGTTGTGGTAAGGGATCGATGGGAAGGAGTGTAGTGGTGATGGATAGGTGGGGGTCTAGTCATTGGGATCTGTGTTCCAAACGCTATGTATAACGCAATAGAAATGAGTGAATGGATCGATATATCGGTTGTGAAGGCATTGAATGCAGTCATAAACGCAATGCTCTTATGCTCTGAACGCAGATATTTCTCTCGACTGAAGCAAAACACAGACTAATCTAGTATTGGATATAACGGTGTATTGGATGCTGTGTTTGGAGGCTATACTCAGCACTCGGTTTCACTTTTATACACAAATCCAGACTCTATTTATACGTTTGTTTCTGAATGGCGTCAGACGTGAGATGCTATTAATTAGCGGAATATCCAGTATTTAAATGTTTTCGCCGATTCTGTGGACACCAATGGTATGTGCGTTCATACGGTAGATGTGGTGCCAGTGCTCAGCGCATACATACATCAGTGAGGATGTCGTGCGGACGTGACGGTGCCAACCAAGACGGCCACCAGCACTCGTACCAGTATGTCGGCCCCTACAGGCTCGAGAAGACCCTCGGCAAGGGACAGACAGGTAGGACACCCCCACATACAACACCTACACACTTGTCTATGAAATATGTATTTATTGGTTAAATCTCTTTTGAATTTATTATTATATTAATACTCTTTTGCTCTCAAAATATACTCACATTTAATGTCATAAAATGTATAAAATTAATAATTTATTAGAATATTCTTTAGACTTATATATAGATTGCATTAAAATATATATTTAAATACTCGCTATAAGTATTATTCAGAGATCTGTCAATATTTTTGCATTTAAATGCCAGTCTTTTTTAAAATGAATCCAATTGACAAAATATATTCATTCACAAGATTTTGATGCAAAGCTTTTAGTGATGAGAGCGAGAATGGCCTCAATTGGAAATGAGCCGTGAATTGAGATTCAGTTAATATAAAATACTTAAAACGATTCAAACATTGTAATCAAATGTGAAAGTTGTAACTTTTATCAAATGAATTTAATTTTCGGTACACAAACTACACGCACACTGTATATACACCACACTCTTGAGAGCACAGCTACTTGAGACTCAAATGTCATAAATTGTTGTGTTTATGAACTAAAAGGTTAGGATTTGTTCAAATGTAAAGTCAGTTATGATCGTATAATTGACTCAAAGACTTATAGCGAAAAAATTTATTAAACCAATCGGTTGTTAACAAATTGCTGTAATAGTTGGCAAATCTTTTTCGCCGATCTATTACTTGTTATTCGTGTGGATTAGAAGTCTCGCGAGAGTTAGTGTTAAGTAAATGCAAAAAATGTCAGAGTATTAGCGCTCAACTAAATTCACTGGATTCTGGTCTCGACTTATTTTTCCAGTATTTGTTATCTTTTATCCATATTTGGCTTAAAGACATATACTGTATATGATATACATAACGAAATGCCAGTTGAAGGTAATCTTTTTCACTATTTTTAGATATATTTAGTCAAATATACACAGAATCTGTTTAACAGACTTATTTAATATTTATATTAATTTCTAAAATAATATTTGAATAATTTATTTAGTTAATGTAATATATTTCGTGATTTGTATGAAATATCAATCAATTTATGAGAAGCGAGTGAAATGTTTTGTTAATATTATATAATAAGTGAATTAAAATTGAAAATATTTTTTGAGAGGACTTTTTTTGGGGATATTGTCATTTTTCTTATGGCAGTCAATAATAAGTCGTGTGAAATAAAAGTGCATTTTGTTGTACTAATGCCTAAAAGCCATTTCCAAACATCATTTGAATTTGAAAGCATTTGAAGTTTTCAGACAAATATATGAAAAGACATGTGTTTTTCATTTAAATTTTGTACTCGAAATTGAAAAATTATTTCATTTAAATTAAAGGATTTTTTTTCAATCTATTAGACTATCGTTTAAATCGAAAATAAAGTTTTAAAGTCAATTGAAAAGCAAATGAATAGCAAATTCTTCCTAATATTTCATTTCATTATTGTTTATATCTTCAGAAAGTCTTATTTTCAGTCATTTGTCAGTCGACTGATAAACAAGTTGTCGACGAGTGGGCGAACCGTGGCTTTGGAGTCGACTTTTAAAATGATAACACAAAATGAGATACAATTACTTGACTACTAATAGACTAAACGGAAATTAAAGGCAAAGTTTGGCTTAATTTATGCCAAAGTTCAAGACATTTCTCACAATTGTTACCCAGAATCAAATGTGTACTATTTGTAATTGATTTTATCAATTTCATATACGATACTTATCTTTTTTAACATTTCTTAAAATGGTTTACCAAAAGTCATTTAAAGTTAAAATTGGATTCAATTAAAGTAAACTTTTAAAAGTGATCACAAAGAATTGATTTCATTATACAAACCATTTCTAGAAACGTTTGCAGAATTTCAATTCAATGAAAAAATGGGCTAAAAATAATACTTTTGACAAATTTGGCAAAAAAGGTTTCAAAATTTGGTGACAACCGAATAATGGATCACAATATCTGTAGTCAAATAAAATAGTGTTGAACTGATTTAATCAAAAAAGTTATTATAGCCTTTAAAAACATTATTTTGTGAGCATTTCTATTGTGAAATATAATTCTTTGTATTGAAACCAATAAATAGTGTATTATTCTGTTCGCCGGTATTGAAGAGACAACTGAATGAGTGTTAATGTCTTTCCTATGATTGCATCTGATCTATGTTTGGCTCCCTTTCCTCGTGTAATGTAGTAACTGTTGTCTGACTACTAGTCCACAGCACTTCCAGTTTGCCTTTACATCAATCCATTCATTGCTTTCTCACTCTTACGTGACTCTCATTCCCAAAAACAATACGATTCTGTGTATTGTAGTTAAGATTTAACTTTTATTACACCAAATGTATTGCTTAGATAAACTCAAATTTACTATAAGTTATTTTCCATAAATTTGTCTGTGTTTTAGAAATTTATATCCATTACAAGAATTTCACTAAATTTAGTAAATTGTAATATATTTTGAGAATACAATACTTGTTTTGTTAACATTAATCGGAAAGAAATTATTTCAATTTATTTGGAACTTGAAATTTTAATTTACAAACAATTGGCAAAACTACAATATTTACATATAAATTACTTCAAATGTCATTTATTTATTTAACACACTTAAATACAGAGAATTTTAATAATTAAAATGTTCGCTTACTTCAAGAAATTAATTTATTTTAATTATATTTGTGTCAAATATTGGAAAATTAAAGTTTTATGATAAATAGTTTATTGTTTCTTATAACCAATCAAAGTTTAATCAAAGAAAAGCTAATTATTTTCTATTTTGTTTTACTATTTTTGTTATTAAACACAACATTAGATTATAGTTTAGTCTATAATTTTCTGGAAATGCAGTTCATTAGGAAATCCTCTTAAAGGAAATGCAGAATACAATCAAAAGAATTTGTCGTATTTTATGCTAAAATTTTTAGAAATCAATGAAAATATATGATATGAAACGAATGGATGAGGAATACAGTGAACACAAACATCTAATGTCTTCGGGCGCTCTTATTTCAGCAAATTATCCCAAGTCTCTAATCTAATAATACATTACAAATGCAGTGTAGAAATAGCCTAAACCCCACGCTTCTGTAGCTGTTGTCCGATCATTGTGTTTGTGATGAGAAAACCAATTTATAATTTAATGTTTATTTTTCCTGAAATACGAAAATTATTTTTATTATTTCATTTTGGTCATGTGTTGGAAACTTTAAATACATTTGTGTTTTCCTATAAATTAGTAATTATTTTAATTATGATCACGTCAATTTTAACTCATAGATTATATGTTAAATATCCTTTTTATTCTAGAAATTTGTATATGTTGAATATACTAATATATTTTTCAATAATTCTTTAAATAATTGTAAAAATTTTATTAATAATTTAAATTTTACAACCAATCGTTGTCATAGAAAATATAGTAAATTTGGTCAAAACAAACATCTCTTATATTTACAAATGTAGTACTATTTTAGAGTAAATCAGTTTAAATACATATCAAATCCATAAATACTTAATTAGACAACATTTTTGACAAATCAAATAAATTACTCACATTTTTAGGTTAAAATGTAGATAATGTTAAACATGATTTTAATAAATAAAATGTTTAAAATTGTTGCAATAACATGGAAAAGTATGGAAAATTTTTGGTTTGACGTTTGTTTAGAATAAATACATTTGTTTCTAAATATTTGATGATTTTTGCCCTTTTCTGTTATTGTAATACTCACGCCATTCATCCCTTCAATAGTATTGGGAAACATAAGGAGCGATCAATTTTATTTGCATCCCTATAGCCAAGTGTTTGTGAAGTAAAGCACTCACATTCATAACATTGCTGTTTGCAGTCTCTCTCTCTCTCTCTCTCTCTCTCTCTCTCTCTCTCTCTCAAGTTAATGGTTTTTCAGAAACTAGTCAAAAGTCTATTTTCTCAAATCAAATGATTGAGACGTGATATTGAATATTAAACAGAAGTTATAGCATTGTCTCTGAATGTCAATCAATGGATCCCTAAATGCTATGAATGTATTCATCTTAAGAATGAAAGACTCAAGAAATATACTTTCATTTCCGACTCACTATTATTTGGCTTACATATGAAATTAGATTTAAATATTTTATATCGCAATCTAGAATATTTATATTATTGTCCCCAATATATACGAGAGCCTTATTAGGAGTTTGTATAATAGAGCACACATTTTGGGGTAAATCAAGGTTTTCAATCATAATGACAGGCAAAACAAATTTAAGTGAATAAATACGGTGAGAGTCACAGCCCTTACAACAGGACTGACTGTTTCGACAAACAATATTTCAGTGTTTATAATATAACTCTTATATTGATATTAGAGTTCAGACATACATGTAGTGTTCCATAAGCCCTGGTGTTTCATCTGACCTGATCTACCCGTCCATTCATTTCCCAAACTCTCTAACCGTTTCTAAGACTGATTTAGTCTAAAGTTAACCACATTTGAGTGATAAATAAATTTAAGGTTTTTGTTTAAATCAAATTTCATTGCCATTTGAATTAGAAATACACTGTTTTTGTCTGCAGTAGAGTTAAACTCATAATAACATTGTCTTTAATGTTCACTCGTTTTCCCATTTAGTGACAAATAATTTATTAAAAAACAAACTGCAGTTTGGATTATCTCTGACTTCCATTATATCCTTAATTTATTGTCCGACAAAACAATAACGGGATTTGTTTTTGGAGATAAGTCTTTCAGAATTATTGGGCCTTTAATTGATTTTGTAATAAAAAGCGCAAAAATTAATCTTAATTTATATTAGAAAACAAATTAGAAAAAGTGTTTTCTATATGAAAAAGTTCAAAGAATTGAGAAAAATTGTTTGTTTTCATGTATTTAATGACTGCTTTCTACTCCATTGGAAAACATCGGAAAACATATAGTATTTGAGATGAAATATATTGAATTGAATATATCAGGGGTTCAATATTTGTATGAATAGTTCATTTGAAACGAGTTTCACATTTTGTCGGAAGTCTAATAAATTGAATGTTTGGGAAATATTGCAAAATTCTGTACTATTTTGCCAACAAATTTCAACTCCAATACAATATAAAAGAGACACAAAAATGTATTTCTCGGCGAACGCACCGGCCTTTTGAATTGAAATGCATTTTCATATATTAGAGTTGAATCATATAGCTTTACATACTATTCAGACTATTATAGCCCTTTCCCCGACAATACGGTTCCAACACTTGAAGTCTATTTCATTTTTTGTCGACTGAATGAAGAAAATATTTTGAGAATAACTGCAAATTCTTCTATATTTAGATTTCAATTGTTTTGTTTATTTTTTGCAGATTCTGTACTTTTTATAAATCAATATAAATAGACAATATTTATTAGGACAAAAATATTTGTTAATAAAATTATGAATTTCAAATTTAAGGAATGTTTCACTAATTTTAGTTAATAATTATCATTTTAGTACTTATTGTGGAATTTGTTTCAATTTCACTTATTAACAATGAGATCATAATTATAAACTATTATTACATTATTACTATTATTTTTGTATATTAAGTTATAAAGTATATTATGATGCTGTATATTGAATATAATTAATTTAATACTTATTGCTTTTCATAAATTTTTCTCATTTATTATTTAGAAAGACTGCAAATGAAATAAAAGTAATTTTATGCCCAAATTCCTTTGCCTTTCCATTGAAAATGATTTATTTTACAAAAAAATGGATAAAATAAGTATAAGAATATTCTTATGTTTTATTCGTTACCACAAAAGATGACTTTGCCATCAATTATTATACCAGAAAAAAGTTTTGCATTATTAGAGAATTTCGAGTAAAAGACATAAAATATATTTCTTGAAGGAGTAGTCGACAGAAAGCCATTATTTTTGTGTATCAGAGCCTCTCATAATCGGAGTGGAGGCTGAATTGGCACACTTTCGCCGTTTTCCTAACCTATCGTTTGGCTTCAATTCCATGACTTTGTATCCGTACAGACAGTAATGCATTGAAACTACACTTTGATTAAACGCTATCCAACACAAGAAGTGATAGATTTGACCAAACCATCAAATGATCTCTCTCTCTCTCTCTCTCTCCTTCTATACATAGATAATAGCATAGTATGGCTGGAGATCAGTGGATGTAATAAATACAGTGCAAGTGATCACACCTTTAGCATAATATGTAATGAAATGATGAATAAATAGGGTATTCAAATGAATGGAGTCATAGAGTTATGCAAAACCACAACTCTTCTCAACTCATTTGAACTGTTTCTATGGTTTCTTATGGTTGGAGTCTATCATAACATTTCATTTTCTATTGTCTTTCTTTTCTTAATTTAATTCAATTTTAATTCAATTTATAGCATTACTTTGAAGGTTGAATAAAATGCTTTTATCTAAAAGCAAGTAAATTAAAAATAAAATATTATTTACTATTTATGACAATAGATAAAGAATAGTCATTAATTATTGAAAATGTGAATTTTAATGTTACTTTTAAAACTAAAACCATAAGTAATTAATAAAGACCATTACATTTGAGTGGAGTTTAATAGAAATCTATAATTTGAAATATTTTTACAATAAATTTATTGTTATTTTTGTTAACAGCTGTGAAGATGACATGAATTGTAAAAGTAATCGATATTTGCTTTTCTATCGATTTATTCTCAGAGTTTAGGAAACAATAGATTTGAGAGTCTATTAGGGATGAGAACTTTCTTCATAAGTAAATTGAATCTAAAATCAAATTTAAAATATTAATGAAACCTATTTTTACTTAAAATTTTGTTCTCAGATCTCAATTTGAAAAACCTTTGCCTCAGATAATAAATAATTGAAATTCAATTTAAAGTCTGAGCCCATGTTAGCGTTAAATTCACTCGGATAAGAGTTTTTGTTAAATTCTTGTATTTATTTCTCATTTTGTGCTATCATTGAAAATAGTTTGAAAACAATTGAAATATATTTTATTGATTTTAATGGCCAGTACTGGTGAATGAGTAGCCGTACGACTGATTATAAGACCATTTATTACTCACTCTTATATCATATGAACAATGCTTTTGAAGAGAATTTGAAAAATAATCCACTAATTGATCGCAAGATAAACATTAAATTGTTTGAATTGTAATAAAGCCTTAGTTAGGAGTTTGTTTGATGTCGTTAATAGAAATACAAATGTATTTTTCCATACAATTGTGTTTGTTTTTTCTGTTGTAATGAATCCGTCAAATTATATATTCAATACAATTTAAATATATTTTTGAAAACCTAACCAAAAATCGGTGTATGAGATGAGTTCAATATATTCAATACAATGATTTCAATTTGATATTTCAATTTGAAGTCTGGTTTTAAAATAAATTTCTATTTTCTTTTTGTTTTACGAAAGTCCTGTAAAGACTGACAGAAAACAGGCCTATCCTTAGGATCAATGAATGGTAACAAAATAGTTGCCTGAGATATAGGGTATCAATAGATGGTTTACAATGAAGGAGAGATAGTCTCACAAATCTATATATCAGGAGAGAGAGAGAGAGAGAGAGAGAGAGAGAGAGAGAGAGTATGTCCTCAATCTCATGGGTGTCCCCATACTCTTAAGACTTTTGTCAAACAAATGACTTTTTTACACCACATTTTAACTGTAAAACATTGGATTCCATAATAATATTACTGTGATCAAATAAATCACAAGATTTTTGCTTTTATTTTAATGACTATTTTTAAACAACTTTATAATGACATTCACATTTACTTTGAATAATAGTGACAAAATGTAATAATTATTTTCCACTAAAACATTATTATTTGATAAAAAACATTCAAAATAATATATATCATAAAAGATTAGAGCATTTTATACATCAATGAAATCATTTATTACAGCCATATATTACAATTAATTTTGATACTGTACCAACTCTTGCAATTCATAATTTAGTAATAAATTATATAAAACAAAATAATTTATTAATAATAGTAATTATTACAATTTATCATTTTCGGAGTTACTTACAAAACCTCACATAAGGTTTATACCAAAGTAAATATGAAAATTATTAGTTTTCAAAATGATATTACCAGGAAACAATTATTTACATTTACTTTAATGCATGTACCAGTACCTTTTAGAATTGAATTTTTGTCGGAAATACTTACTAAGAAATTGTGGAAATAATTATTTTCGAAGATATTATATGAGTCTAAATGGAAAAATAAATGTTGTAATTTTGGCACAAAAAACAGAAATAATAGGAGTCATAAAAATCTCTACATTTGATGAACACATTTAGAAAAATCTCGTATTTATCTGAAATCGATTTTTTGTGGGTTAGGAACAAAAAATTGAAAACACAACCAATTTTAGGCGACCCCTTATAAGTCGCGGGAGGATTGACCGGGAGTTAAGTTGCACTGGGAGTTGACATAACGTCAAGAATTTTGCTTAAGAAAAAGCAGCAGTCTTGTTTTTACTATCACTTTTTTGGACCCGTTTTTTGTTTAAGATTTGACTACTTTTTTATGTGTACTTCCCATCGATTTATTTTCTGTAATAAATTTTATCATCTCTTCTCACAACATCTTTTTCGTCCAATAAAAACATTATATTTATCATCAAATATTATATTACTGTACATTATATTTCTATATTGAAAATTATATTTAATTTTATATTAATTTTAGTATTTGAAAACAGTTTCGTTAATTTTTTGTAAACTATTTTTCAAATAGAAATTATTTTAGAAATATATTTTTATGTTATACTTATAGACTATTAATAAATACCATATATGACATTATTAACATTCTGCTATTTTATTAGTAAACATTTTACAGCACATTATTACAGTACAGTAAATTCTAAAATTCTAAAAAAATATTTGTATACCTTAATGTTTTCTACATAACATTTATTTATCTGTATTATTATTCTTTACAATAGGATAAATTGTTTTGGATGCTTTCTGTATTATAAGTCAATTAATTCAATAGACCGTAAAATTGAAATAATAATTTATATTCAATTCGTATTCAATTATTTTGCTGATATGTTAGATAACAATCCGATTCTTATTATTAATCAATTCTTTTATACGGTATTTGCAACAAAATCACAGAATAAAGAATAGTATTGTACTCTATATATAGCCATTATTATTGGCGAGCATTTGTCGCATATATTGTTAATAAAGCGATCACTTAATTGAATATCTATTGATCTTTTCTATAGATCTGGGAATTGAACGCTTTTTATAGAAAAAATCAAATATTATTTTAATTAATTCGTAAGAGAATACTGTGTTTATAATAATAATAGCTCTATGATTACAATTTGTGATTTAAGATGATATTTTAAGTTACTAGTATCTATAAAATGACCTCAAAATATAATAAGTATGAAATAATAGCCTAAAACTCACATTCAATTGAATGAAACACAATATTCTTATACTAGCCTTAAGAGCAGACAATACATAAATTGAAGTTATTTTGAAATATGATTAATATTTTGAAAAAGATGTTTTTTCGCTCATTTATATAATGATAACATTTTCCGCTGACAACGTGTTTCTAATGAAAAAAAGAGTTATTTTTGGTGAAAATGTTAGAATGGTTTTTAGTTTCCAATCATAACAATGTGTTTGCAATCAATAAATGACATTAAAAATAATTTTTCTCTTTTGTTATAAAGAGATAGAAATCTGAGAGAAAGACGTGACGAATGAGTTCTTCGCAAACATATTGCGAACAATATATAACACAAAACCGCCGAAAGCTATCTCACGAGTCACACAAAAACCATTTAAACTATCGATCAAAATATTTTTGCCTAAATGTATGACAGGTCTTCAGAAGTGGTCAGCCTTTTGAGAGCCCATACAAAAAAGATCTTGATATATAATGTTACCAAAATAGTATCATAGTCGCTATAAATATCAATTTTCTAGAAAGCTTACACTCCTAGACACAGTGTATATATTGTATATATAGTGTATATATATACAATATATAAATTATTAGTTATTTTATAAAAATTGCTTCCATATAAAAGTCATTAACATCATTAAGTAATTAAATAAAATATTTATTACAAAATAATATTTACGGATAGAATTCTTAAAATTAATGGTTTTTGTTGTTTGAATGAAAATACATTTGGTGTGAAAAATTGGTATGCTATTTTAGTAATCTATTTATTAATTTGTATTATTATTTAATATTAATCTTTTAATATGTGTTTAATTTTTAAAAATAATTATTAAGAAAACTAATTGTCATTTAGTTGACATTTTATTTTAATTGAACTTTTGCTTTTATGTCATACAATTATTAGTGAGTGTTATTCTCATAGTATTATATTTTTAAAAATTATTTTATGCCAGAAATAACAAGTGTTTTATTAATACATATTAATGTAATACAATATAAGTAGTTTTATTTTTTATAGTAATTTACGAGAGTAATGTTTATTTTTGAAATTTCCAAATTCATATGACGTTAATTTAAAAGTGCGATACATTCAGTTGAAAATAAACAATAAGTCATGTAAAGTGAGACTAAGTTTACCATGGTCGCGCGCGGTAATTCCTGAACCATTAATGAAGTAAATGGATTAGATTTAAAGGGTATTTTCTCCACTATAAGGATATATCCATTTCATAATTTTAAGACTACTTTTAGTTATAAATATATTGTCTGAAAGCGACGGTCTCCCAAAATGAGTTTTGCATTCCCTATACAAATAATGCCAACAATACAACATTTAAAGCCATTATATGTTAAATATGGCAAACTTAAAGCAGATCCAAAGAATGATCTTAAGAGTTATTATTAGTTTATGTAATAAAACTTTTTAAATTACATCGTTTAGTTTAGATTCTGATGTAAAAATAAAAATTATCTACTTAAATCCTGGATTATTTGTGCCAAATTAAAGTGCAAACATTTTAATTAATAGATCCCGAAGAATCAAGAAGAATATCTGCTCCAATGGTACCTATCACCAAAGTGGACATATAAATTCATTTCATATATAATAGATAATAATACATAAAAATTTCATTTCATTATCTCAATCCATAGATTTTCTATTCATAAATAAATATACTTATAAAAATGATAGAATTATTTTCATTGGAACATGCACATTTTGTCAAATATACTATTATAGTATAGATCGACAAAATTGTCAAAAATCTTAACCTTATTGATCGACTGTGAGGGGCACTAACCAGTGAACCGCAGTCTCCCCTTCAGAGTCAGCAGTATTTTAATTTATGAAGTACTATGGCTTTTATTTACTTATATACCAGGGCAAATATTAAATAAATGATTGAAATTTGGAATTTATTACTCAATCACATAAATGTACCAAATATTATTAAAAAAAGTTGACCATAAAAAATAGAAATAAAGTTTAAATCTTGTTTACTTACAATGTGTTAGAAAATGGAAATTAATTCTCATGGTATGCATTAAAATATAAATTTCTCATTTATTAAGATATAATAAAAGTGTCACAAAAATTGAAATACTTATAAAGTGCATAATTAAGTGATTAGTGGCGTATATTACGAAAGACATGCAATACAATAGCCGGTACTTTGAATAGAGGGAAAGGCAGACCCTATTGTAAATGTAGTAATTTGTTTGAGCGTATGATTTGATACTCTAAAAGCTATCATTTACTCCATATATTGCACATATTTTCTCAATTGAATTGAATTGAACTTTCAATTGAATTTGTATATGAATTCATATATAAAACTGAAAAAATAAAAATATTAAATGTGCAAATGATATGCGATTTGTATGGTTCTCACAAATATTGATTTTATGTTTTGTATAAAATAAAAATAAAATATTTAATTAAGTTATTAAGACTTAATAATAAATGTATTTAATTAAGTAATGAGAATAAGTTTTCTCAAATAACTTTCCCTAATTGCTGTCTA
>CAJPVJ010002474.1:0-12999 GCA_905397405.1 Oppiella nova
GATATGAGCAGGGTATGAGTCATTTTTACTTACAATTAACTTTGCTTAACAGTAATAGAAAATAAACTATACTTCATATAATTCCAGAGAAATATAATTGATCCAGGATAGGCTAACATGTATATTTGAATATACTGTATATAATTATTATGAATTATAAAATGTATTTATGTTGCAAAATATCCTTGTGACTAATTTGTCCTAAAATGTGTTATTTACGTTAATACTATATCAAGGTAATGAAAATAATTTTAAAGTTAATTATAGTATAAAATACTTGTATTAATGAAAATATTTATAATTAATTTAAAATAACTAATAATTTTGATGAGCTTTGAACACATATATAAACTTTGATGCAATACTATGAATTAAATGACAAACTATTAGAAATAGAAATCAATGCTATTGTGATTCACGTCCCGTAGACTACACTTTGTACCCTTATTTCACTCTATTGTCAACTGTTTATGAAAATAATTAAACATTTATTAGCGCTAACATTAAGTCTATGTAGAAGGCTATCAAAACAATTGTCAAAATTAAGTCAATATGTCGTGAAGTGATTCATACTTTTTGCAGAACTTTCTCTGTGTCCGCTATTATATGTAATGCTATACCATTCCCTCCCAATCCCACCAAAACATATGCTTTTGATATATATTTTGATGCAAATGTGCGCTCGCTATCAGTTGTCTCCAACACTCAGTCGTGTCAATACGTGTTGTATCGTGTGTTTCACAGTTCACCCAAACCTATAATAAAACTCATGTCTTATGTTATGAATACTGTGTTTGTTATACACATCCCATCACTACAGCCACAGCGCCCAGACCTACAAAATGAGTCGCTCACCACTGGCCGTTCTCGTGTCGGCGCCCGTCGACTCCTGTGACCCTTCCCTACCCGTACCCCTGTCCCTAAGCTCGCGTGGGGCCCAAAGCTCGGACCAGAGTCCAAGACTCATTGTCCACTCCACGCTTGAGCCCCATTAACCCTAACCTCCCTGTCCTATACAACACCTACACACGGGACCGACGCTTATACCGACTACACGACAAGTCCAGTGAACTGAGACAGCAACAATTTTACTTTTATTTTTAAATAGTTTGAAACAATTTCTTAACTAGACTAGCCATTAATAAATGATAAAATAACATTACTTATATATTAAGTAGCCACATAAGTTTAAAAATATTTTTCAGATTGCTCATTTTATAAAAAAAATAATTAATTGATAAATTTTGTTACAGTTTCTGTGATTAAATGCACAAAACATAAAACATTTATTACATAAAAAATATCAGTAAAACATTGACTAATTTAATAGACAAATAATTAATTAACAAGCTAAACTAGTTAATGAGTAAGGTAATAAATTGAGTAGGCTATGCACTGTATAGTATATGAATTTTGAACTATGAATTATACATGCTGTCACTTTTATTATTATAATACAATTATTGATTAATACATTTTATATTACTTTATTTTAGATTATAATAATAAAACTCTTTATACAGTTATAATGGTATAATATTATACCCAATAAGTTATACTATATAACAGACGTGGCCAGACATTATTTATTAATGTTTTTTACAGTTAAAAATTTTAGAGTCAATCCTAATGAATGTTATATGATTGTACAATTTTTATAATCCCTTGCATTATTAGTAATTAATAATACCTACTCACACATGTGTTATGATATTTGTGTGTAGTTTTTAATAAAATGATTACAAGTACTGTAATAATACCCATTCTTACCTCATGGACACTTGTATATAATTTAATGGATATTTTGCATGCGATTATTTGAAAAATAATATCTTAATGTCTAACTAGATAAATGACTTAAAGTATGATTTTCAGTAAATAGTAAATCATAAAATAAGATTATTTTTCAATTTATATTTTCAATACAATAATTATAATAATAATTTCAATCTTTAAGACAAGTCATAGACCGACGAGTGCCAAGCTAAACTAGTAAAAGGGCCACTAGTGTTGAGACACTTTGAGTAGTTATAGATAATTGATTACTCACAACACTTGTTTTTAATTTTTCAATAATAATAGAAAAAAAATCTAAAGTTTATTATTTAAAACAATTAGTGTTGTGAGTAATGCATTGATTAGTCAAAGTGTCTCAACACTAGTTAGCACTTATATACCAGATTGGCAATCGTAGGCATATATGTCCATAATTATACATTTTTAAATAATTAAAAATTATGATTTTTAGCCCAAGCATTAATCGTAAAATAAGTTTATTTTCAAATATAAGTTTTAATTAGTATATTATAAAAATAATGTTAGTAAGATAATGCTATCAAATAATAAAATTATATTAAACTTATTGTATTCAAAATTTTTATCATTGACTCGATTTATAACAGATGCTAATAATAATACATTAAAAATAATTAAAAGAAATTCATAATGAGTACATAATTTAACCCTGATACATATACGAATTGATAGAATTCCCAGTTATTCATAGGAAACAAGTCATAGCAATAGAAACCAATTGGAGGTCCGGACAGTCGCTCAATAAATGCATGGATTTTGAGTTTATATTTTACGGGAATTTTAGGATGTTTTCTCTGATAGCCATAAAGTAGAGGCAAAGATTTATGGGCAGCATTTGTGATCCAGGTGCTCATTATATTCACACAAATTGTGGCAGAAAAGCATATAATGACAATAAACGCAAAGAATATTCTTGTGATTAAATTGGTGTCCCTGTGATGAGACCCATATAACGCTATTAAAAACCCTGGTGTTGTTATGTAGTACATGATAAATGTTATGCATCTAAGAATGTGGTTACAATTCTTGATCACCTTTTCATAGTATAAATGCTCCCGAATAGCCAGTATAAGTAAGTGAAGTGTATAATAATGTGAATCCATAGATTTTATACACGTATTTATTTTTGAATTAATTTCATTGAATTTATATTTGGCATACAGCGCTAAGATGAACCATATGGTAAACCCGCACCATAATATGCCGTATGTTTGTAGCAGAAATACTAGCATGGTAATAGATCCAATAATTAGACTAATAACTGGTACATTTGATGTTGGATTCATGAGCACTAGTACCATTCCCGTAACCCATAATAACGTGGTCACGAGTAGTGATATTATTATTAATTGATGAAGCATATACTTTACCCAAATATTTACTTTGCTTGTCCATCGAAACATGCTTATTTCAGTAATTGGATATAAATTCAATTTATATTTAATTAAATATACAACAGAATAAACATAGAATGTACGGGTGAGCTCCTGGTATAGACAGACACATCCGATACACAATATGCCAAATGAAAATATACTGATTATGGAGTCGCTCAGCACCGGGTTAGCCAACCCCAGGGTCCAGTCACTCATCAGGCTATACATCCATGGCTACATAAATTATGTTTTAATTTTTATATTAACATGATTAGTCTAAATAAATATATATTTTATGTACTAATGTGATACCTTATTGATAACTATACATAAAGCAAATCTTATACAATTAAGCAAGCACATAATAGAGCATTTATATTCATAGTGGTCAGCAACAAATAATTTGAAAGGACCAATAAAATTCGTAATAGTAATTTATTATAATTATATCAAATAATTTCATGAGACTTACCCGACACATATTCCTCACTATTCTTATGGAGGAAAACATAATACACACGAAATAGTTTTATGGTTCTATCGATACAATCAGTGAAAGTTTTATTTAGTTTATCGCTGTATATTTTAGGCATTATATAATTTGGTCCAGTTTATTTATAATCAATCTAATTTAACAAATACTCAACGAAATAGTTTTATGGCTCTATCGATACAATCAGTGAAAGTTTTATTTAGTTTATTGCTGTATATTTTAGGCATTATATAATTTGGTCCAGTTTATTTATAATCAATCTAATTTAACAAATACTCAAATTACAGCTGAAAAGTTAGATCGTTACTGAGCTTTTTATAAAAATCATTTATAACATATACGCATTTAATGTTTTAGTTAAAAACAAGTCATCTAAACAATATAAACCTAAAAATAATATAATTAACGATCCTATAAATGTGAATTAAACCAACTGTCAATTTTATTATAATGCAATTATCGACCTACACATTTAAAAATACTGTACATCATTTTAACTTATATTGATAAAATCAATATTGTTTACAGTTATAATGATATTAGATGAAATATGTCATAATATATAATTTTGTGGAATTCTTAATTTTATTGATATATTGCATGTTATTATTTTAAAAAATAATATCATATGAATGTCATTATACATAAATGACTTAAATATATTGATCATGATCGAAATATATGATTCTCATTAATTTGTACATTTTACTCATTAATATTAGTACTTTTTGCCTGACATTCATATCACAGTTTCTGTGGACAATGGGAACCTTTTATGGTCCAGGTGCTCAGCACATTTATGCCAACAGTAGTCATAAAACAAATCAATACAATAAGTACACAGAATATTCTGGTATAGAAAGTGGTGTCCCCATGATGTAGCAAGTACATTACTACTATTAATTTACTTTTAAACTTATAGCTTTTTGTTAAAAAATGTGCACAATTAAAAAAATCATAAGTTATTCTTATAAGTCAATTATAAAATCATAAACATACTTCATTTTTATTATTATAATGCAATTATCGATTAATACATTTCAAAATACATGGTTTTAGATTATAGTTATAAAACACAATATTCTGTACATTTATAATGATATAATATTAAGTGCAATAAGTCATACGATATAATTTAGTGGACTTTATAATTTAAATGATATATTGCATGCGATCATTTTAAAAATATACCTATTTACCGATATTCATACTAGGTAAATTACTTAAAGTATAATTTTTATGATTTTTAGCCCAAGCATTAATCGTAAAATAAGTTTATTTTCAAATATCAGTTTTAATTAGTATATTATAAAAATAATGTTTGTAAGATAGTGCTATAAAATAATATAATTATATTAAACTTATTGTATTCAAAATATTTATCATTGACTCGATTTATAACATAGATACTAATAATAATACATTTAGAAATAATTAAAAGAAATTCATAATGAGTACATAATTTAACCCTGATACATACAAGAATTGGTAGAATTCCCAGTTATTCATAGGAAACAAGTCATAGCAATAGACACCAATTGAAGGTCCGGACAGTCGCTCAATAAATGCATGGATTTTGAGTTTATATTTTGTGGGAATTTTAGTCCATTTTTGTTGATAACCATAGAGTTGAGGCAGAGATTTATGGGCGGCTTTTGTGATCCAGGTGCTCATTATATTCATACCAATTGTGGCAGAAAAGCATATAATGACAATAAACGCAAAGAATATTCTACCGATTAAATTGGTGTCCCTGTGATGGGACCCGTATAGGGCTATTAGAAACCCTGGTGTTGTTATGTAATACATGATAAATGTAATGCATCTAAAAAANAATTTGGTCCAGTTTATTTATAATCAATCTAATTTAACAAATACTCAAATTACAGCTGAAAAGTTACTGAGCTTTTTATATAAAAATCATTTATAACATATACGCATTTAATGTTTTAGTTAAAAACAAGTCATCTAAACAATATAAACCTAAAAATAATATAATTAACGATCCTATAAATGTGAATTAAACCAACTGTCAATTTTATTATAATGCAATTATCGACCTATACATTTAAAAATACTGTACATCATTTTAACTTATATTGATAAAATCAATATTCTTTACAGTTATAATGGTATTAGGTGGAATATGTCATACTATATAATTTTGTGGAATTTTTAATTTAATTGGTAAATTGCATGTTATTATTTTTAAAAATAATATCATATGAATGTCATTATACATAAATGACTTAAATATATTGATCATGATCGAAATATATGATTCTCATTAATTTGTACATTTTACTCATTAATATAAGTATTTTTTGCCTGACACTCATATCACAGTTTCTGTGGACAATGGGACCCTTTTATGGTCCAGGTGCTCAGCACATTTATGCCAACAGTAGTCATAAAACAAATCAATACAATAAGTACACAGAATATTCTGGTATAGAAAGTGTGGTCCCTATGATGTAGCAAGTACATTACTACTATTCATTTACATTTAAACTTATAGCCTTTTGTTAAAAAATGTCCACAATTAAGAAAATCATAAATTATTCTTATAAGTCAATTATAAAATCATAAACATACTTCATTTTTATTATTATAATGCAATTATCGATTAATACATTTTAAAATACATCGTTTTAGATTATAGTTATAAAACACAATATTCTGTACATTTATAATGATATAATATTAAGTGCAATAAGTCATACGATATAATTTAGTGGACTTTATAATTTAAGTGATCATTTAAAAAATTATACCTATTTACCGATATTCATATTTACCTCAATGTCATACTAGGTAAATTACTTACTATGGAGTGTCACTCGCTGTACAACTCTCATTAATTTAAAACCTGCATGATTATATAGTTTAACCATGTTAAATTAAGAATATCCCGGTCCGATAATCTATGTGAAGGTGGTCTGGTCATAATCCAGTGGTCAAGTTTCCGATATTCCTATAGGGCTCTATAAACTCTATAAAATAAATATCTATAAACTCAATAGATATTTGACGTGAATTCATACATTATTTTAAGACTCACTTTTATAGTATGAGTAATGTAAAAAGTGAATAATGCATATAAAAACTTTGAAAATTGTGCGATTATCGGAAACTTGACCACTGGATTATGACCAGACCACCTTCACATAGATTACCGGACCGCGATATTCTTAATTTAACATGGTTAAACTATATAATCATGCAGGTTTTAAATTAATAAGAGTTGTACAGCGAGTGACACCCCATAGTTAAAGTATAATTTTTATGATTTTTAGCCCAGCATTAATCGTAAAATAAGTTTATTTTCAAATATAAGTTTTAATTAGTATATTATAAAAATAATGTTAGTAAGATAATGCTATCAAATAATATAATTATATTAAACTTATTGTATTCAAAATTTTTATCATTGACTCGATTTATAACAGATGCTAATAATAATACATTTAGAAATAATTAAAGGAAATTCATAATGAGTACATAATTTAACCCTGATACATACAAGAATTGGTAGAATTCCCAGTTATTCATAGGAAACAAGTCATAGCAATAGACACCAATTGAAGGTCCGGACAGTCGCTCAATAAATGCATGGATTTTGAGTTTATATTTTACGGCAATTTTAGTCTATTTTTGTTGATAACCATAGAGTTGAGGCAGAGATTTATGGGCGGCTTTTGTGACCCAGGTGCTCATTATATTCATACAACTTGTGGCTGAAAAGCATATAATGACAATAAACGCAAAGAATATTCTACCGATTAAATTGGTGTCTCTGTGATGGGACCCGTATAGGGCTATTAGAAACCCTGGTGTTGTTATGTAATACATGATAAATGTAATGCATCTAAAAAATAATTACAATCCTTGATCAATTTTTCATAGTATAAATGCTCCCGAATATCCAGTATAAGTAGATTAAGTGTATAATAATGTGAATCCATAGACTTAATACATATACATTCGTATACATTCCGATAATCGTAATATATTACAATCGGTCTGATAAAAACCGTGTGTTTGATATTATTATAAAGTATTTGCGCCGGACTCGTTATAAAATAAGTTATTAATTATAAAAACTGTTTTTAGTGATTGTATAAGGATAGCTATTTTAAACATAATGGCAATTTGTTATATTTAGTTGTGTGCCAGATTATCACATAAAAGTGATAGTGCTTATTTAAAATAGTGCCAAATTAAAGGGACCCGGATATTTTATTCTATGATTAATATTGAACATATTAGTGATTGCATGCACGATAAGTATTTTAAGTATAAAAGTAATTAATCAAACTTATTTATGTGCTAACTTATGTCATAACATTGTTAGTGTTTATACAAAATAATGTTATAATAAAGGGACCAGGATCATTAATTTATCTATGATTTATATAATGTTTTAAATCATATTGTCCTATGCTTCACTATTTTTATTTTGACACATAGGTCTAATCTAATGGACAGAGTGTTGACGTTTTCAAAGCCCGGCCTAACAGTGGCCGACCCGCAGCTCATCAAACAAATTCTGGTCAAAGATTTCCATTCATTTCGTAACCGACGGACAGTTGCGGGGAATCACAAAATCTTTTCGAAAATCATGTTCACAGCCAGAGATGACGTCTGGAAACGGGTCCGTGCGATAGCCAGCCCTACCTTCACGTCAGGAAAATTGAGGAAAATGTATGCTCTGATGAACCATTGCTGCGAAGACTTTCTGAATAACTTGGATAAGGATGTGTCGAAAGGTATGAATGAAGTCGAGTTGAAGCAACTGATGGGCGCCTACACTATGGATGTGATCGCCAGCTGTGCCTTCGAACATCTAGTAATTAATTATTATGCACCCTATCATCCAACTACTATATAAGAGCATGTTAAGTTATATTATTCAACAGTCCTATGAGTAGAGTACTCACACTAAAAACATTGTACTGTGTTTTACAATAAAATAAAATGCCGTTTTAAATAATTTGTGCATTATTTTATTGAATTGTACACGATAAACTCAATTATACGTAATAGTTAAAGTAGCAAGCTTTATTATCGGTAATCGGGAACCAGTGGTCAGACTGAGTGGCCCGTTAACCCGACAATATATATTTACTACTTTATTGTATTGGAAAATATACTAAAATGAAATGATTTATAAGCAATTTAATTATATAAATACAATTTGTTTACAATTTTATACAAATCTAATAGATAGTAATGAATTGTTGTCTCAATGTATAGCACATTGCGATCGTATAGCGATCCGATTCTGTTTGTATATATAGCTCACAAACAAAGTTCAGAATCACTCGGATTTGCCTATTATTTGGTTTCGTTGGACCAAACCCTGACCCATAAGGTCGGGGATAAAAATCATGTGTACATCGCTCACACCTACCAGTCGGACATCAGTGAGCCCACCAAATGTGAGCCAGGTGGTGCACCTCAACCCAAGTCCATCCTTTATGTAGTATTTGGCACTAAATGCGTACTTCTATTACTAAAAAGCGTCCACTAATTCATGGCTAATATTTGCGCAACAAATGGCTTACAGTTTATATATTTATTTTAATTTCAAAAATAAAATTGTTTTAATAACAATAAAATTTACTTTTCAACTAACAATTCGTGACTCAATTTGACCGATTATTGTCTTCGGTATTAATTGCGGACAAAAATTGCAATCAATTGTTTCGGACAGTAATTATCTCGTAGAAATTCAACTCGTATTGGAAGACAAGATGAGATTCTTTCTCATTGTTAAAAAAACAAAAATTAATATCATATTATTAAATAATATATTTAATTACCTAAAGAATCCCAGAACCAAACAGAACTTGTCTGAAGCCCTGTTCTCATGGAACAACTCGTTGGCCTCCCTCTGGAAGCTGTTGCCCTCAATCGCAATGTCCTCGACCTTCGATCGCGTCAATGAAGTGAAGAAACCGTTCCCTCACTTCCTCTGGAGAGTACTTCCTCCGCAACTTCTTGAGCGCCGACCGAACACCTCTTTGCCGGACACGTGTATTGGCTGACCCGGTGTTGAGGTTAATGCCGCACATCTTCGCACACTTCCGAGCCTCGCGTGTGTCCAACAAACGGTCGAACGGCTCTATTGTGTCAAACTCTGGTGTCCAGCCTTTCCAACGCACACTAAATCCCGGCCAACCATCGCCTTCCTCGTCATCCGTATCGATAATCCATTCAAAATCGTAAACCGCTTCCACACGATAAACATGCTATCCCTCGGCATCCGTTCCTACCGGACCCGGGTATTCACCATTCGGATCACTACCCATCTCGACAATCTCCCAGTCCTTCGTTCTGTAGTCCAGACGTGAACTGATAGCGATTCCGGTTCCAACTGTCTATCTCTTGCAACTTCTCGTACTCAACACAACCAGTGGTCCCTATTATGACACTTCGAGTTATTCATCGTCTCCATGGCTGTGGTGAACGCATTCGTCGACTTCTTTGACTTCGTCGGCGGCATTTGTGTCCAAATTATTATTATTGTTATGACTCTTATGATTATTATTATTATAAATATTGTTTTGAATTGAATGCTAACGCAAACCGAACAATTGACTCAAACAATACAAAACATGTCATGTGTTTGGAGCCAAACACTCAAATACACGTCACGTGTTATACACATTGCATGCATTCATACACATAATACGTCAATTAATATCAGCCTTATAATTGTCCACAACTTTTGTTACAACTCTGGGACAGAGTTTCATTAGACCAAGGTAATGATATTATGTAAAAGATTAGCTATACTTACCAAAAGGTCACCTCCCAAAAGCTGGACCTAAGTTATGGACAGTTGAATAAAAATACTTAACACAATCGCATGCACTCTCTTATGATATACTGACCTTTAGACTACACACCGTTTGGTCCATACTTGGGTTCACTGGAGTTCGAGTTTGGGTTAAACTCATATTGTATTATATAACCATTGATTCAATAAATACAGTTATGTGCCTGATAATCGGCTAAATTTATTTACTAACGGCGTTCAGTCCTTATCAATATCCTATACTTTTCCGTCTGTAACGCAAACTCTGATATCAATGGCATTTATGCGGCGAACTTAACGGCGCCCGACCGGCACTTCCTAATAGTCCGCCACAAAAAATGTGTCATAAAAGACATACGACTGGATCCGTTGGAATCGCTATTGTTTTGGTTGGAATATGTCAAAGACAAGTATTCCTATAGTGAGACTTACGACAAAAGCCAAATAATGAGGGCCTCACAGCAGGGACAGGGCGTTCAGGTTCTCGTGGGTGCGACACTTGTTGCCAAGAATTCGCTGAATATCGTCATAAACGCCAAACGGGTGTATTGGGTGGACAGGCAGACTGCGAACCAACTCGTGTCCGTCGGGTACGACGGGTCCGGTCGGACACTACACCTCTCATCCCTTCATCTGTTCACTGATAGCACGCTATCGGCGACCCATATATTCGGGGATTATATCTATTGGACGGACAATAGAAACGATTCAATACTTCGCGTCAATATGAGAGACACGAGTGAAGCGCCGGCAGTCGAAGTGGTCGTCCAATCGGGGGTTGATATCAATGCGATGAACATTTACCACAAGTCTGTCCAACCGTTGGGAACCAATAAATGTGTCCATCATTTGTGTCCACAACTGTGNTGAATACTTTTATGTAAATAAAATTAAACATTATACATACTCTAATGATATGTCAAACAATTCCATTGAAATAATACCAAGGCTAAATATGTCTACCTCAAACCCGAAAATATATTAATTGCCAAAAATATAAGGAACGGTAGATTTATTAAGTTATGTGACTTTGGTTTGGCTGTTGAGCATCAAAGGGAAACTGAAAGTCACTCCAAACACACGGGAACTCCTAGATATATGGCCCCAGAATTGTATCAATCAAAATATACAGTAAAGGTAGACATATTTAGCCTTGGTATTATTTCAATGGAATTGTTTGACATATCATTAGAGTATGTATAATGTTTAATTTTATTTACATAAAAGTATTCATATAATTCATTGTGTTTTTAAAGGGACAATGAACTGGATAAATATAATTCAACAGTATTTTACGAGAAGATACTAAATATTTTACAATTATTTGGATCAATGGTATCATTTGGGCCTAGTATTAGACCAAGGTGTAATGATATCTTACACATAAGTGATCAGTGGTCACTTAACAAGGACATTATTGACTCAAATATTAATGTATTTAATAAATTCATAGCTCAACACAATTCCGAAGATTATTTGTTTTTTAAAAATATTATAACATATAAATTAAAAATGGACAAAATAAACAATATAAATCCAATCTCACCACAACATACAAATATAAAACCGGCAACAAATACAGGTAATCTACTTTAATTTGTAATTGAGCAAGAATAGTTAATTGTTTACAATGAATAGGTGCCATCCCTAAGAGGGTTTCGAGTAGTATATCACGTAATACTGAGTCTAATGTCTCGAACGGATATATAAGTAGTATTCGCGAGAAGTTTGAAAAGTTGTCACAAAATAACAAAACTGGGAAATAAAACATCAAAATATTCTCCAATTAAATGTTATTTAATATATTATTAATTTTATACAGTGTCATTTAGTGCCTTAATATATAATATAATTTGAATTATCATATGCTTTATGTAACAAAAATATAGATATACTTATGAATAAAATGGCGAGAATCCACTCATAAATCGCCATTCATTTCAGTCTCTCGAAGGTATACCTCTTCTCTACCTCTTCTCAATTCTGCCAAAACATTGGACATCAATGGACTGCAAATGCAAACAAATTAACATTTTATTAGTTATTATAAAATCAATTTATTTAATATAATATATGATATAATACTCACACTTTTCTCTTGAAGTAAACGATTAAAGGGATTAGTATTACATTAACAGTGAATGAAATGACAGCCAATACAAGACATGCATAATAGGAAGTCTTAGTAATACCCGTCTCTACGACACCCGTAGACACACAGGTATTCCCATCCCATGTGTGGAACGGTAGACAACCGCACGTGTATTGCCTCGAGTGATAACTGGAGGGCAGACACAGTTGTGGACACAAATGATGGACACATTTATTGGTTCCCAACGGTTGGACAGACTTGTGGTAAATGTTGATCGCATTGATATCAACCCCCGATTGGACGACCACTTCGACTGCCGGCGCTTCACTCGTGTCTCTCATATTGACGCGAAGTATTGAATCGTTTCTATTGTCCGTCCAATAGATATAATCCCCGAATA
>CAJPVJ010002475.1:2351-12998 GCA_905397405.1 Oppiella nova
ACATTAATAGCGATAATTGTCTGAAATGGTGGCAAACGCTGTCCACCCGACTGCCCGATGAGACCCAACTCATCGACAAATGTCTTCATGTGGTTGCCGTCAACGCCAGGAATATATTGAAAGGCAAAGACATTATCAATGTATCGGCCGTTGAGTTGACGGCACTGCTCGAGAGGAATGATTTGGACGTCAAGGAAATGGATGTCTTCACGGCGTGCGTGCGTTGGGCGCAACAGCAGTGCATCCGACGTGGGCTGGTATACGATGACCACAGTCTGCGGCAAACACTGGGGCCCGCCTTCGATAAGATCCGCTTCCCAGTGATGTCTTCCGTCGACTTCGGATACATTGTCAACAAATACCACAATCTGTTGACCAAAGCAGAGATCTGTGCACTCCTTGCGTACATCAACTCCGGTATATTCCCGGAGATGCCGATCCCTTTCAACGCCAAACCCCGTATACGAGACACTAATGGCTACGTCCTGTCCGTTACGGCCAATCCATTCGTGCCAGTCTGCTATCAGTCATCCGTCCAACCCCTGGGCAGCCCTCATAGCGCCGGCTGTTGCTCGTCCACCGGCTGCTGTACGCCCACCGGACCGCCCACTCCGCCAGGTATTCATTGGTTTGCAAATCATTGGACTTACACTTTGTGTTCTCGCACCCCATAGACTACCCACACCTATCGCCGCGACCAGCGCTACTACCGGTGCCCATATCACCGCCGGCCGCCACCTCCTCCTACGCTCGCTCTGCAGTTCAGTCACTTCCCGACCACAGATTTGCACACTTCTTCACAACCGTTTGTTTTAATTATAGCCCAAACAATCCCAACCATTGCTCACCATTACGGACCCCAATACGGGTCAGAATGTGAGTATCGAGGAACTGGCGGCCGATCTCTCCAAACGCAATGGCTATCACTGGCCGTCAAATAGTGGACAATGCCATCAACCAATCAAATCAGTCAGTGTGAAGGGTTTATTACGAGTTATCCATAATTGAGTTTAAATTAATTTTGTGTTTTTTTTGTTTGTTTTTAATAGAAATTTTGTAATTTAAATGCGAACAATGAAATCAATTTGAATGGCTATCCGGCTATTCCTACCGATGAGGACACCAGTGGTGGTGCTGTCGCTTTGGGATACATTTCCGATGATAGTCTTCAATAGCTACTTATTATTATATATTTAAGTTTGTGATTTACAAAATCATTATACCTTATACTCTAGTTATTTGTTACAAACAAATTGTATTACCCGAAGTGTTTTGAAATTTATGTTACCCTGTTGATTATTGATTACCTATAGAATTATTATTATATTCAGAAATCTCTGTATAAAACTTAAATAATTTATTCGTTAAAATAAAACACAAACAAAAATAAACTATAAATACATTGGAAACACGACTACAATAAACATGAGGTTAAGGGGCGACACAACAAACAACAGTCACACACACGGCTTGACTACTGCTGATAGAGGCCGGTGCCCAACGACGTGGACAGGGTCTTCATGATGAGGTCCAGGAGCGCCAGAATGGCGGTGACCAGCGATTTGTCGCATTGCAACGAACCCAACATAATCTTCAACTTCTCGTTCTGCGTGTTTTCCAACAACTTCTTCACCACTTCGCAGATGAACTTCAAGAGGGTCTCCGACACGTAGATTATGCCCCAAATGATGTTTATGAGTACAGCGGACGGGCACTGGCCGGTCGAGTACTTGGTCTCCGTCTCGGCCGCCTCACTGCCCGACCTGTCCTCCAGTTCCTGCTTCCAGAGGTCGATCTTCTTCTCGAGATTATCCAGAATTTGGTAATTCTTGGCCACGACTGTCGTCAACAGTAGTCCTAATACGAGTAGTTTTAGACACATTTCTTGTGGTGTTTTTTGTTTTAATTGTTGTGTTTTGAAATGAACTTGCTAACTACTAACTACTATTGTTAACTGACTGACTATGGAACCTATTTTTAATAGATTATCGCCTTTTATACCTGTAATTAAAATCTATGGGAAATAGTGAACACATTTTATACGAGAATTTAGTTTACAAATGTGGTGTTACTTACCCTACGCTCAAAAACACCGCTAATTATAAGTTCATTAAACTATTGAAATACATTTTGCGCTCAAAATCTGAAATAACAAAACAATTTCATCAGTGATTCCTTTTATAGTTTACTTTTTAATAGTAAATACTTTTCCATAAAAAAATATATAATTTAACACTATTTGTATAACTATTTCACTGAAAACATTGAATTTTAGGAATTTTTTGTGGAATATTCTGTTGAACAATTAGTGAATAATTAGGTAATTGTCCTGGTTAACATGATTATTTGCTTAATTTACATAAAATTAACATGCTTCGTATGCTTCAAATATGACAATACTTTTAATACTTTCAAAAATTTTTATTTATCTATTGATTAATTCATTAAGAATTTCAATATCTATTTGTTTAGGAAATATTAGCAATTTATTATCAGATTACAAATAAAACAATTTGGCATACTTTACAAAATAAATATTATTTTTATTATTAAATTAAATTAATTGACGACATAATGACAACAAAATACAATACACTTAACGACAAAAGAAAAAAACATGAAAATCATGATCGAGACCACGACTACCAGATCTGAATCAACAAATTCAACAGAATGTTGACGACTCCGAGAATGCCGTTAGTCTTGAGCACATCCAGCACTTCCCTGAGCGGGTCGGTGGCGCTGATCATCGATAATAGCTGGTCGACCAGTTGGCACACGGCTTTCAATAGGCTGATGAGCACTCGGATCACGATCTCAATGAGATTGATGATGGGTTTACAGCTACAGGTGCCCCAACTCTTGACCTGTTGTGTGTTAGCCGTCTGGTTCTTCCAGGCCTCGATCTTCTCGTCTAAATTCTCCAACAGTTTCAGATCCTGTGCCACAATCAGGTGGACAGTCAGCCCCAGTAATAGGAATTTCAAATACATTTTTGCGTATATTTTGTATTTTTGTTACGAGTTTTAGAGAAAAAATTATGTTTCGATCTTTTATCATAATTTAAGATATGACAAAATCCAAAATATGGAGCCTAAAACACGTGTGTAAAAGTAAATACTGTAGTGACCATCATTACAAATTGTTTTTAATGGACCTGTAAACACTTGTCTAAAATACGCGAGTATAGCATACATTTGATCCGATTTTTGTTTGGTATCACCGATCAGTTCATTCAACTCCACGCTTACAATACACTTAAAAAGTCTAATTTAATTAAAAACTTTTTAAGAGTTATACAAATATTTTGTTATTTTCCTTAAAACTACTATCAGTTTCACATCTCAGATAGTCTATACCTCGTTGTTAATAATAGATTATTAAATACTTTTGTTAATTAAATAAACTTTTTTGTTTGTTTATGCGAAATCTAGATTTAATTAGAAAATTAAAGATTATTTTTGGAGATAATCTGAATATTAATACGTGTTTTAATTAATATGTTAATTGTGTCTCAGAAATCGGATAATTATTTTTGATTGATTTAAAAGACTTTTCGCATCGGAATTGTGTACTAAATATAACGTTAGCTCTATTGACACATATTTCTCACTTAATTCCCTATAATATCGTTAAATGAAATATACTTTTAATAACTTTTATTTTTCTACAAAACGCTGAACATTGAGTTCATTAAACTTGTAGTGATTTGTGAATTAAATGCTTTCATATAAAAAATAAAAACAAAACACTTTATATACTAAAGATGAAAGTCAAGGATTTGATTAATAATTTTATATTAATTATGATTTTTATTAATTATTAGGAAAATAAGACTTTTTTTTATAAAAGTATGTTTTGATGCCATATATCACGAGATTTACTGCATATCTAACTCAAGATCTTTGCAAATGTTTGCATAAGACTTATGTCAAACCTATTGAACTCATATTTTCAAATATTTTCAGATTATTTATGGGATTATAAACTAATTTTGAATATAAATAACTTTGTAAAACACTATAAAAGTATAGCTATCTTAAACACACCGCAAATGTTATTTAAGGTAATTTTATTAAATTAAATCTCAGATTTTAATTTTGATTAATGGTGACAAATCTAATAAAAAGCATTTATTAAATACATTTTGTGCATATTAATAACCTGTTTATAAAATATTTAAAACAAAATTAGTGCCAAAATTTTATGTAAAAAAGTGTAATTTATTACAGAATAATTGCTTTTGATTGTCAAATCATAACATTATTTTGCGTTAATTATATCACATCTATAATTTAGACTATGTTTCCCAGATATGTATACTACTCACTCCCCTCTACCCCTCCCCTCTATTTAGCAATAATTTATCCATTTTGTTTATTTTATTAAAAATATAAATTAGCAACAAATAATGAAAACTAAGATTTTATTTTATGTGAATATATAATCGATTGAATATTGAACTAAATTTAATTTTAGAAATCTGGATCTCCTTGCTCTCTCTCTCTCTCTCTCTCTCTCTCATTCTCACTGCTAATTAAAAATTGAAAAATTAATTTATTCATATGAAAAGCGATCATTAAAACAGTTTACATATTATTTTCCACGCATTCGTTCAGTGCATGCCTTTTATTAACTGAGAAATGAAACAAAAACTAATAAAACGCTTGAAATTGAATTCACAAATGAAAACCAATCAAACGAAATATCAAAACCAAAAGAATGATTGAAATGAATCTGAAAATAAATTTATATTATAATGAGTGGCAAATAAATAAAAGTAATGAAAGTTTCTGTATATTAATATCAATGCTGTATATAATTGTCTTTTGAATCACTATCTAATGATTTGAATCTTAAGCACACAATGCATTCAATTGTGTTATCGATATGTGGAGAGAGTTAGCGTTTTTCAGGTCATTGGTATTCAATACACCTTTCCGTTTGTATGCACTCACCTCAGGGGCTATTGTTATACACCATTAATACAGTTTATTAAAATAATTTTTAAATATATTATATTTTTTATGAAAATCCTTTTCAAGGATGACATTGAGAGCCAAGAATGTGTTAATTGAATCGCATTCACAGTATATTTATTATATTATATGAAATCGTTATTTAACTCAAAATATACCCCAATTTATACACCAGAAAAGGCTCTTAGAAATTGGTTTTTATTTATATTTTACATTTTATTTGGATTAGAGATTTTTATTTATTCATTTTAATTCATAGTAATTTTTAAAATTTATTTATTTTCATTATACACTTCAACTAATGCTTTCAATTGGCAGTCAATTATCTTATATATAAAAGTATTCATAATTTTTTGGTTTTCTTTTTATTTGTTATTTATTTATCCAAAACTTGAATATTATTTCTATAAATACATAATTTAATAACAAAAATAGATTGAAATCTGTTTAATACATTAATTTTGGCGTCAAAGGGGTTTGAGAGAGAGAGAGAGAGAGAGAGAGAGAGAGAGAGAGAGAGAGAATGCAATTTACATCAGTTTACATAAATATTTAGGCGTTCCTCCAGACCTCAAAATATTTGATATATTTTTCATAATTACATTTATTTTTTAGATTTTCAAGGGATTATAACTAAAGTGTCTTTTAAGAATGCAATTTACATCAGTTTACATAAATATTTAGGCGTTCCTCCAGACCTCAAAATATTTGATATATTTTTCATAATTACATTTATTTTTTAGATTTTCAAGGGATTATAACTAAAGTGTCTTTTCAGTAAAAGTATGAAATAAATTATAATATTAATAAGAGTGCATATTTACTTAACATACATAATTATATCATCTTTTATGTCATGATAAATTTATATTCAAAACACATGAATTGAATTGAATATTAAGTAATGGATAACTTATCCAGGATAAGTATTTAATCCCTAATTGCACTTATTTGTTTCTTTGGGGTTTCCATATTTTATATCAAAACTTCCTATTATTTATAATTAAAAATAGTGAACTAATCTTTAAATTATTGTATGTCCACAAATTTTACATATTGAATATTTTATTAAAAATTTTTATCCATGTTTTATAAGTCTTTGTTTCGTGATATGGCTTAAAAAGTATACTTGAAATATAAATTTTGAAAGTAAAATAGACTTAAATATTAATTTTATAATGTAATTTTACTCCTAAAATTTTAGCTAGAGTCTTAATTAGAAAAAATATTTGCACTTCAGTTTATAAACTCGATCATACATACCATAAATTATAGTTTTATTTTACTCGTTAATAATGTTAGTCTACACTTAAATAACTTAAACTCACTTTTGGTTAAATTAACAATATTTAACAAACAAAAAATAAATTCATAACCCTTTCTATAATGAATGAAAATATATGTCATATATGGCTAGAAATACTAATTAATACAATTTATTTGGATTTATAAATAATGTATTAAATGTAGCGAAAGTCCACTCGTTAAAGGCTTCCAATAATTATATAGTTTTTAATTTTTGTTGTGGAAATCTGTTCACAAATATTGATTATTTCCTTTTGTGCGCCAATTAATCACATTTTCTCTTCCCAATGACCTAACCATTGGGTCATATGTTTGACCGAAAAAAATAAATCAGATTTTTAACCAAACAGATGCCATAATTTGTCAGAAGTCTAGATATTAATCAATAGTTTATGTAAAACATGTTAAACTAGAACTCACTTTCACTTACGTGTTGACTATAATTGATTTTTGGTGTCATTTCTACTCAATTTGATATATTCAATGCAAATAGTCGATGTCATGGAGTTAAAGGTACTAGCTATGTATTTATATATGGCACCGGTACCTCCCGTATATTATAAATATCTGGTTTTTACATAAGTCACGAATATTAATAGCATACAGTACTTACCTGTATATAAAAAATCCTGCAAACAATTCCCACAAATCATATGCAAAAATTCATTTAATAATTCACTTGAACTTCGGTGGGAAAGCACTTTCACCCATACCTGTCAACCAACATAATTATAATGCATTTGTATACGAAAATCTGTTGACTACTGTGTGATCAACCAGAAAATCATAAATCATACCACAAACAGAGGGTAAATATGTTTTGCGCACAAAAATATGTATTTATATCATCACTGGGTCTTTGTATTGATGACAGCCTTTCCATACCATGAAATGAATGAATTTCAGACAATGCCTTTTCATCACATCATTTGAATTCACTTTTACTTTTGCATTGTTTCTTAAGCCTATGTTTTTTGTGTGCATATGTTTTGGCGTATTATTGATGAATAAATTTCATTGTATTGATTGAAAGTTAAATAATAATACATATCATAATTGGAGAGAAAATTGGTTTAATTGTAATTTTTGTGAGAATTTATTATTTTGATTGACATTTAATAAAATCTCTCTCTCTCTCTCTCTCTCTCTCTTGACAAATAACCGACATATCTATAGTATTCATAAGACATATATTCAAATCATTCAAAGCCATTGACCGTAAAATTGATTTCATACACAAAAAGTAAAAACTTTTGTGTTTAAAAATGACAGTTAAATTATATATAATATTGTTCACAGGTATCCGCCCTCTAAATATTTGCTGAGAAAACCATTTAAAAGCCTATATATTATGTGATCGACTAAAACCTATTCCTCATTGATTTCTACTTATTCGTGAATTTTTTCATTTTAAACTTTAAGATCTAAAAATAAACTAATGATATAATAAATATTGGTTGCGAAATGATTTGAATATTTTATTGTTAAATACAATAATAAGCTCACAAATCAATGCATTTTTGTGCTAATCTAGTTGAGAGCATAAATACTTTTAAACGTGTAATTTATTCAGCGTTTGAATATTAGTAATTTTTAGCCATAAACTGGTTAAAAATGATTCAAAAGCATATAAATTATACCATAAACTGAAGTCTAATTTTTCACTCTTTAAAGAAATTTTTAAAGAAATTGTTATATAAATAGATTCTGTATTTGGTTTTGAAATATGAGTTATTTTTCTTAAAATTAAAAATTGAGTTCAAAGATAGGAGAGAGAGAGAGAGAGGGAGAGAGAGAGAGAGAGAGAGAGTTTGCTTAATTGAATTATTGAATTAACTGATAATTTTTTATATTATACCTGCATACCTTTTGTGGTTATATTTACCAATAATAGCAATTGAATCTTTTATATTAACTTCAACATAAATAATTTCTTATTCAATCGATTACTGTTCAATGAAACGTGAAATAATTTTGATACTATTTTTGAGACAAAAATTGGTTATTTAAATGAAATATTTGCTATTCAAGTGTTTTATATAATACTCAAATGGCTTATTCGCATGATTTTGATTAAAGGCACAGATTATTGTATATATTATTCAATTTATTTGTTTATTATTTTGTTTCGCCGACAGATTCAGTATAAGATAATAACATGAATTGTATTGAAATGTTTTCGTTTTGAAATTACAGAAAATCAAAAAATCAAAAGCAAATGAAAAACATAATTTATTTTTTATTATACATAAAAGGTATAAAAAAGTTCACTTTTTTTCATTTACTCGATAGTGTGATAAGAATAATGGAAATTGTGATACAATTATATCCAACAAATAATCAAATATTTATATATAAAAATAAAAAGCAGCATTTTTTCATATATACCTAATTGATTAGTATCATGATACACTAAACATGATTAGTACTTCTCGTATGTTTATGTTCACAAAAGTTATGTGTATTTAATATAACAATGAATTGTTTGAAGAAATTAATTTTTTAATTACTATTAACTCGGATGATGCTGATCATTAATCCCAGAGCGAGATACAAAGTAAATGAAAATACAAATCAATTTATTAGAAAGTTTAGGAGAGACAGAGAGAAAAAAAAAGTCAAACATTTAATTGATTAATAAGTTGGGAGAGAGTGAGTGAAGTAGAAAAACATTATAATTAATACAAATACTTATAAAAAACATTAAAAACTATATAAGTTATCACAGAAGGCAGCGCCCGATCAATGCATTCATGAATTATAATCAAAAATAATATTAAACACCAAAAAAATAATTACTAAAATACAAAAGAAATTTGTGTTTTGTTTTGGATTTGTGTAAATAATTTATCGATTAGGGAAAGGGATTATTGTCTGGAAAAATATTAGGGTTATTGTCTTATAAGTCCTGGTGTTTGAACTTAAACTCTAGGAGTATATATAAAAGCAATAATAAATAATACAATTATTATAATATATGAGTTCAAGTCATTGAATGCTTAATTAATTTAGTCAAATAACGCCAACAAAATTAACGAAAATTTCCAACACATAAGTCATACCATGAGGTCGTACCGCATACACGGGCTGCCCTTTCCTTTTGATAGATATTTTTACATCAAAATTATTATTAAAAATGTATTTCTTTTTGCAAACATAAGTAGTATTTCATATCATAAGAGGAATACATATAGCGAAGGAGGGGAATGGCTGTAAAAAATAACATCAAACTAAGAGTAACGTAGCACATCATTCATCCCATTCCCCATAGTAGGTGCCCTGGTGCGAGTTATAGGCCCAGGGTATGGAGGCGTTGGTGCGCTTCTGGGTCGCGTAGTTTTGCCTCAGGTTTGCGCCGCCGATCCGGCCGTACGTCGGGTCGTAGGCGTCGGTGTGTCCGCCGCCACCACCACTCGACGCCGTGTATGGGTCTGACTCTGCGATAGGGAGGGCACCGGGAGGTCGTGAGTAATGAAGTGATTAATTATGGCACCAATTATGGTGTTTTTGGCGTAAGTTTAATGTTCTTTACTTTAGTTTTATTTTTATGAATAGTTAATGGTTTCGATAGAAAGCTATGTTTTCTTATGGCATATGATCTCCTGTTTTAATACACAATACAATCGCTAATAATAGTCCACTAATTACTGCTCGTTATGAATGTATTTATAAAAGTATTGCTTTTGTTTTCACTATAATTACAGCGATATTTGGTAATTCAAATCCTAGTAATTAAATGTGTTTTTGGTGTTAAACCCTTTTTTCAATTCCCCTGTCAGTGAACGCACAGGTATTCGCATATATTTCTCAATAAACTCATACTTTTCATGTGTTTTAGTCGTCTCATTGCATACCTAATGACCCATAGAAGGACTGGTAAGAGGCAGAGCGCGAATGGTTGGGCACTGTCTTGAGGTACGAGTTCAAGAAGCCACTCGACGGCACTTTGCGCATGTGATAGCCGTAGCCGTACTGACCACCGGCGCTGACCACAGGCTGTGCTTTGGGCGACATTGGCTGACGTTTGGCAAAGTTAGGCACCCGTGCGCTGAACCCACAGTAATAGGGATCGTCTGGACCGACAGATAAAATTCAAATAAATATCACAAAACTATTTCCAAAACACAAAACTCTAACCAAATTGTCGCGAATTGTTTTGACCCAAAGAGTAGATGTTTTCCTCCTCGTAGTCAGGCTTAGGGGCCTGCGATTTGCTACCACTTTTGCCCCCCTTTTTAGCTGTCGTTCCCTTCGCTTTGTCCCTATTCTTCTCGAAATCTCTCGGCGGAAGTTTTGGCGGTTTTGGCTCTAATGGCGACTTCTTGACGGTCAACAGCCCGGTGCTGGCGTAGTGTCCGGACGA
>CAJPVJ010002476.1:0-10338 GCA_905397405.1 Oppiella nova
TAGGCTTTAAACGTGTTTGGAAATTCATATTAACTCAATAAATGCCCATGTCCATATAAATGTTAAATTGAATTTCACAAAACTTTTTTAAAAACTTATTTTACTTTTAGTTTATTTGCTTTAGCTCAAACATAAAAATTGGATATATACTTTTTTATGTGTACATTCATGCGTGTGTATGTACATGTACTGGTGCATTATAATATATGTCTGAAAATTTATGATTATCAATGGACAGGGATTTGATAACTAAATTCATAGGCAATGCACATATAATTCTCGAAATATCCTATATACATTAAGTAAACAAAATAAATTATTATCTAACATTTTAAAATTTTTATATACACTACATAGCTAGCTTTCAAATTTTATTTAAACATCATAATTATAAAAATTGAAATCATATTAATATTTCATAAATATTACATACTAAAATCTTATATTGTTTTAACATTCCCACATGTCAGTTAAGTAATGCACAATTTTTAGTACTTATTTGTATTACAGAATATTCTGTATTACTGAATATTCTTGACACTTAATATTTTATGCACTTATGCATACATTGCGAAATGTGCCCATTAAATATGTATTAAATTGCTCCTACACTATTTACATAATATAGTTCATTATAATTCAAATCTTATTATGAGTATTATAGTAGGATTTTTATCCACTCCAATACACTATTCACAAAAATTTTGTATTCATTATTCAACAAAACTTTTATTCACTCAAATGGATATTGAATGACTTGACATTGGATATATTAGTTGGCGATAAGCAATATCTTAGAGTTATTATTAATTATTTTATTTACTTATTATTTTATCTAAATATCTTATCAATTATATAATTTAATAGGTTTACCGAAAATATAGTGGCAATGGGTAATAGTACCAATTTAAATAATTCACTAAAAAATTGCTAAATAATTGGTTTATTTAAATAATTATTACAGTTTTACATTTGGTTAATTTTAATAATATTTAGGAATTGTATCAAGAGTTACATGCTTAATTTACACTCATTTTGAAAACTCAAATATTCAAATGGCTCATATAAATATGTAGTATTATTATAATATAACTCTCATAATAATAAAACTTATCAAACATTTCACAATTTTATAAAATATAAAATATATTGAGCTATTACTGTATACCAAACATATAACTTTCATAAGTATTAATATAGGGTAATGCACAAAATATTTAAATAGGAATTTTTTATCAAAAAACTTTTAACATTATATAATATATGAATAATAAAATATTATACATTTTTCCCCACACACTCGCTGTATAAGAAATTTATTATAAAATTTAAAATGAGTTTTTTATTTGTGTTAAACATAAAAAACTTTTCAATCATTTTCTTCATAAATAAAGTACTCAAACACTACGAGAGAGAGAGAGAGAGAGAGAGAGAGAGCATTGCAAATATATGAGTTAAATCTGGCTATTATTTTGTATATATAAAATAAAATAAATACAGAATATATCAAAAAAAAACTTTTATAATACTGTTTTTGTGTAACTTTTTTATTTTCAATATAAAATTCTATACAGATTTGAAAATCAGAATTTTAAAATAAAACCTTTATTTATGGTATTTTTTAAAAATCACATGAATAGTGTATATACCAGATAAAATATAATAATTTGTACAAATTTATTCTTAGTTATTTTTATATATTATACACTAGTTTCAAAATTATGGTGAACATAGTGTTTTCAAGATTGAATTTAGATTCAGTGTAAAAATATGTAACTATTTTATTGTATACTGGGTGTACACTGTGTATATCGACATCAATCAAGTATTTTAAATAAGGTTTTTTTCTAAGGTTTAGTAAAAAATATTTTTTGGGTTTTAAATAATTTTACGCCAAATATAGTGATGATTGAATGCAATCTGTATTTTGAATTTTTATGCAGTTTTTACTCATGGAAAATATATTATTTGCATTTTTTGTGCATTCAATAAAGTTTTATAAGACATTTTCAATCATCCAGATATTTATTACGAAACAATTTTTACTCGCAATATATTTGTTGAGAAAAGTTTGCAATGAAATTGTGTCTCAATTTTTTGCCAAAAGTTTTATATTAAATGTTTGCAAAAAATATTATTAAAAAGTTTAGATTAAGAGATTTGTAAATATATGCTAGATAGTATCTTAAAATAATATCACACGAGTTAAAATCATAAATTAATTTTTATTTTTAATGATACATACAAGGAAATCAAATTAACATGTAACCATTTACATTATAATTTATGACAAAGATTTTGCTATGTTTAATTATATTTATTTTTCTTATGTACAAAACATTTTTATTTTTAAACTATTGATAAACAATATGGCATTAAACTTAATGTGATATAATATTTGTGATATAAAGTATTTTTTGTGTGTTTATAATCAATGTAATGTATAGTATAGTATACTATGCTATTATTAATTTACCATAATGACAATGATTTTTTACAACATAAGAATATAACTAAATAAAAATAAAATAAATGATTAGATTACTAGCTAATGTATTAGTAGATAAAATTAAGATGATACATTAATTTTGGTAAATAAAATAAAAAATATTTTATTTCAAAAACAAAGCAATGAGTTGAGAAAATGTTACAATTTTACAAATTTTAATAGTACAGTATACTTGTAGCCTACTCATTTAGTTTAATTATGTGAGGTATGTTAGCACGAAAGTGTTAATTGATCATTTTCAACTTTATTACAACATTGTATAAAAACGGTACTGGAACATATTGGGCATGTATACCAAATAAAAATAACTTAGCAAGTAGGTAAAATTTAATTTTAAAACAAAAATTAAATCCAAAAGTCCCCGGGATTAAAAATGCTGTAATATACACTGACCCTAAATATACTATAAATACTGTATAATCCAAGTAGGGTGACCAAATGAAAAAGGCTATTTCCATAAATAATATAAATGTACCAAGCCTACTACGTGACCATAATCGAGGCCAGTTTCTGATTACCAGCTAGGCCATTAGCGTCGATCATATTTTGTTGCCGTTGTGGACACTGTCCGTGTAGTGAGCCGTGCATTGACCCCCTTTGGGGCCCCCGTTGTGAGCCCGGGTTGTGCGGACCCTTTTGGGACATGCGTTGCGGTTGGGGCTGATATTGTGGTTGCGGTTGTTGTTGGCGTTGTAATTGATCCCGGTGCTGTTGGCCCTGTTTGGCACAGCACTTACGTCTCAGGTATATGAATGTGAACATTAGTATGAGGAACAGGACGAGTAGTATGAAAAAGCCTAACACTACGGCCAGTCCTATGTACAGCTCCGAGTAGTCCGTGTCGTACCCTAAGGTTAATATTAAAAATATATGTATGCTTTAAAAATTTGTTTCAAAATCTTAATTTTAATAATATAAATAATTAATAAAGGTAATAAATGCGATAAATGGCATGCATAAATAATGGTATAATTTAATGGTTAATGATTTATATAAAATAAATAAATTTAAATTCACTTGTGGATTATCAATAAATTTAAAATGTAATATTTAAATATACATTTTGATACTGTAGTATAAAAATTATAAATCATGTTTCAATTTTTTGTTTGATCAAATATTTATTTGTAAAATTTGTTAACTATGTTTATGAGTATCCTAATATTTAATTACAGTATTTTAATATTCAAGATTAATAACTTATTAATAGTTTTTGAATTAGAAATATTTTTCATAAATAAAAATTTTTAAATAATTGATGCTGTAATATTATCTTTTTACAAAACTTTTTTTATTTTTAACTAACAATTTATGTTAATTTTTAAATATTTTTTATAATTTTATAACAATTTAATTACACAAAATTTATCCCAATTAAAATTATTAAAATAATAAAATCATCATTATAATATACTGATAATAGATATACCCAATCTTATTATTTCATTTTACTTATTTTAATAAACCAATAGTTTACTAATATATTACAGGTTATTATTATCACAATTTATAAAAATAAATAAAGAATATTTTAATTACTAAATCGGGAGTAAAAATAGAAATAGATATGACCATAATTAAATTAACTGATAAAAAGCAAATGTCATTAGAAATTCAATTTAACCTTATTTTTAATTAAACAATTCCTTGATTAATACTAACATTTATTTTTTGGCTAAAATAAAAAATAAATGCCAAATAAAACAGAGATAACACATAAGAAAATTACAGAATATTCTTAATGAACGTCTATTTAAAAAGATGGTCTACAAAAGTATGTACACTATAACCTCGATACATACAACCTAACTAGGTTATTTTTTATAATATATAAAACTATTAAATGTTAAATAATATAAATTGTGTCAAAATCATGTAATTTAAAAATAATTTTTAGTATTTGTTATATAAATATGTTATATTAATAAGGTTGCATGTTACTTATACCTTATTGTACTATATAAAATCGTTAGATAACATGGAATAGATAATAAAAAATAATTGTCATAAAATTCCCACATGTGCTGAAAAACTCTGTATAACTCACTCCTTGCTCTCTCTCTCTCTCCTCTCTCTCTCTCTCTCTCTCTCAACTAAATTACATCTAATGAACAGAACACACAGTTTTCACAAATAAATTAATGGATCAATGAAAATGTGAATTTTATTTTACACATACAATATATATACACGGTGATAACGCATATAGAGAATATTCTGCTAAAATATATTTAGTTAATATACAGTATACTGTGTGTGCAATATATTCTGTTAAAAGTGTTAAATCAGTTACTAATTCCCAAAAGTAATTTGCTTGATATCTATCTCATGCGCTAATGTTATGAAAAAACTTACATTTCCTATAAGACTATCAAACGAGAATTGCATCGCAAATGTGATACTAGTTTACGAGAGAGAGAGAGAGAGAGAGAGAGAGAGAGAGAGAGAGACCATAAACTCCATCAATTGAATTGATTTTGTAATTAGATATACACTGTATTATTGCCATTGATAAATGTTTTCGTAATTTTATTATGCACATAGAAAATTTAAAATTATTTTTGTGAGCATTTTAATATATTAAATTGAAAACTATATGTTCTCATTAAAGGTATAGTCTAGCTAGCAGGTTTTACAAATATTAAGCATTAATATATTAAATATAAAATATAGCGTAGGTGCGAAATGTAAAATGAAATAAATTTTAGTATTGAATAAACATTTAGAAAATTATTTTTTAAATTTATTAAATTTTTAACATACTTCAAAAATATTTATATTTGTTTAAACACAAAAAATTAATTTAAAACTCCTACTCAATTTTGTTAAAAATTGGGAAATATAAAATTATGTAAATATTTAGTAATATATAGATAGTATAGTATAGATAGTATTATATAGATATATAATATATAGTAATCTAGACAAAATATGCACCTATATCTATAGTCTTAATTATTATGTTAACAAATTGTGTTAGTTTAAATAAAATGTGATATTTAAATTAGACTTTCCAAGTAATTTGTGCTGTATTACTTTAAAAATAATTATTTTGCAATTAAATGAATAGAATAAATATTTTTAGTATATCTTTAATTAAATGGGAATTATATTTGTTTTATAAAAACAAACAAAAAAATAACATTAGATAGAGTATTGAAAAGACCAAAAGTATATATTTCTCGAAACTACAGTATATTGTCATACAGTATATAAACAAAATGATTTTTCAATTTTGATTTAATCTGGGAGATTAATTTCAAATATACTGTGTGCTGCCTATACATTTATTTATTTAAAACAAATAACTTTTTAAAAGCAATATTAAAACGCTATTTGCGTTTAAAAACTGTAATCTCGGCTTAGATTTTGACATTTATATGAATGCATTGTATTTATAGAAATGTGTTATTAGCAGTGTTTTAATTATAATATTTTTATATCCAATAAAACAAATATTAATACACATGCATACTAAAAATGACATTAAATTAGTTTATTTTCACCAAAAATAAAATAACATGTATAATTAATTCCTTATCACGAGTAGTAATCGTCTGAAAAATATTGTATGTTTTAAAACAAAACGGTTATTTAAGCTTATATTAAAGCTTTGAATGCAAATTTAAACAATATTTTTGCAATTATAAATCAATCTCTAAAAAGCCTTATTGTATTAATGTAACTTTAATATGGCAAATGTGCATTTAGATTTATTTCCCCTGATACAATACAAAATATATACAAGAATATACCAAGAATCCCATTTCAACACTGCTTTATTATAGGCTTAAGAGTTATTACAGTTATATTAAAGCATAGTTGCAATGGTGTTTCGAAATACCCCTTTCAGATTAATAGACCTATATGCATATTGGCTAACACTATAGACGTATATACGTGGCAATATAAATGCAAATCCCGGTGCACTACTACCTAATCCCAATGTCTCACTAATATATATAACAAAATACAGAATATTTTTTTTATTATTCTGCAGACAATAACGGAAATTAAATGTCGAAAATATTCTAATGCAATATATATTCTCCGGTGATATAGTGTTTTAGCACTGGTATTGGCAACTCTGTGTCCTATAGATTACTATGCATTCATAAACAAGAATATTCTGTGTTCATACAATGTGCATGATACAATGTATGTCACAATATTAAACATAATTAATACATAAATTAATTACAAACAGTTTTTATCACCAGAATCTCATAATTAATATATTTTTATGTAGCATACAGAATATTCTGTGTATTGCTACTAGCATGTATATTATAGAGGTTGCTACAGTGTATGCCGGGTTAATATATTAGTTTTTTAGTAGTGATTGATAAGTGCGATTTAATTCACTGATCCATATTGATTAGCCCTGATGCAAACACACATACATACTAAAACCAATAGACAAAACGTATGCAATTTATAAAATTAAAACCGCTTTCATCGCATAGCAAAAGGTTTTAAATGAAAATTTTCCATTAGTTTTGTTAAAACTTAATACCATTGTGTGAAAATGCAAACCCTATTTAGAAATTAAAATATATTGCTATTATTATTGCGTTTTTGTGTTTAGTTTTCACTGATTTTTATATTAATGCTATTATATTGTATTGTATATTTTTAAAATGGTGTGAAAAACACTATATATTTATGGCTCACAATAGGATTGAAAAATCAATTTATGAATAAAACGGAAAAATTTTGTATTATTTTTATTGTTAGTCTTTAGACACATGAGTCTCTCTCTCTCTCTCTCTCTCTCTCTCTCTAATAACATAACACTTACAATGAATCAAAGCGTAAACTAATTTAATAAAACATTTTCAATTTAATGTCTAATTTTCTAGACGACATACCATTCCCTTCATAGTATATATAAACTGCACGTTATGTACGACTGTATAGTTTTAGACCTTTTAGTAAAGGAAATGTCTCATCGGATAATTGTCACGAGATTTATATTATATAACATTTATAACACTTTTGTATTTTCTTAGAGAGAGAGAGAGAGAGAAAGAGAAAGAAAGAGAGAGAGAGAGAGAGAGAGAGAAAGAAAGAGAGAGAGAGAGAGAGAGATTTAAAATTTATATAAGATATAAAACACCAGACTTTTTAATTTAAAAATTTATTGATTACTGAATAAATGAAAACAACTTTTTATTGTTATAATAAATAGCTATTAATATACCAACAAACACGTGAATATAATAACACATTATTATGTTATTAATTAAGTTTACAAAACTATGTAATAGCAAAAATAACTCATTAAAAACTATATACAATATCTGATAAATTTAATAGTTATAGGTTTCATTAATGAATGATATGTGTACACTATACTGGGTGTACACTATATATCTGGGATTAAACACAATGGTGGCGATTATTGGCGATGATTAATGTATGAGTTTATTGAGGCGTTTAAACATTTGTGCGAATATTTTAGGCATAATTTTTCGCTGAATATCTCTCGCATTGTGTTATTGAATACAAATCGAGACATTTTTTCACTCATATTCTCTATAATCATAAAAATCGATAAAAATATTTGTTAAGAATCTGTAATAAAAATGAATACACTTTCTGATCCAAAGTCTTATGAGGTTTTTATGTAAAAAACTTTTTTGCGTGAACTTTATATTTTGCACAATATTTTCAGAATTTTTTGTTATAAATAGCGATCTCTCTCTCTCTCTCTCTCTCTCTCTAAACTGATTGAATGATTAATGTTTAAGATTCATAAAAAAATGTTTTTGATACAAAGATTATTAATTACATAATAGTGCAAATAAATTTTCCATAATAAATTTTTCGTATAAAAACCTATTAAATAAAACTTTGAAAAATTATAATCATTTGAATTTTTATTGAATAGACATTGGTATGACAATATGATTAATTTTGTAATTATAATTATTAGTGTAAGCACAATTGTTATAATCAAACAATGTATAATAAATATAACAAAACCTATTTGATAATAAAATTAATAAAATTATTTTTGAATATAATTACTTATAATTACATTTTCTAGGAGCACATTGTTATTGCTAATGTATTTATGCACATAATAATAAATTCTGACCAGCGTTGTTTTTATATAACACTAGTAACGTAAACAAAGTAATCAGATTTAATTGAGTTATTTACTAATAGTATGTGGAAATAGTATGAGGGTAACATTTATGTTATACATCTCTCTCTCTCTCTCTCTCTCTCTCTCTCTCTCTCCACTATTTCGATAACTAATAACTCGACACAAAAAACAACACAAAATCAAATCCGATTACAACTATTGTGCAAAAGTATATACGTTTTTGTTATGGGTTTTCATGTTTTTTATGTTTCACTCGTAGTTATAGTGTTTACTTATATTTTTAATTCCCTAATGTTTTTCAACTCGCAATTGAAAGTCCAGTTCATTTCATAACAAAAACTTTGTGCACAAAAACATTATCAACAGAAAAAAAACTAGTGATTGAGTAGAAAATAAGTTAAGGTTTTGTTTTTATATGAGAATACAATATATTTTTCATGAGATACTCGGTCTATAATAGGGACATGAATTTGAAACTGATTTATCATCTAAAACCGGATATTATTTTTAAACATAATTATACCATGGTTAAAGCTAATGCTATTTATTTTAAATTAAGTATTTATAAATTATAACATAAATATTGCATGTATAACGTTTCACAAACTTAAAGTAATGTATTAACTATGAAACTGTATTTAAATATTTATTTAATTAATAGTTATAAAAGTTTAAATGAAAATTTATTAGTGGTTCATTGTTTGTGTTTCATATTTTAATTAAAAATTATCCCGACAATATTTTATTTCTAAATATTATACAAGTTTGTTATAATTAATTTTCAAAAAATATTAATCAATTATATAATGTATATTATACATTAAATAAAAATATTAGATATTATGAAACCAAATAAAATGTATTAGCTTAAATGACATTATAGTAAAATAAATAAAACTAAATTTACAGTCTTAATTTATAAATAATTTTAAAATATTTAACTTTAAATTAAATGTAATCCACCTGACTCATAATAAATGTTTGACTAGTATATTTACAAGCTATGTTTATAAAATAAATTTTATAAAGCGATATTCCCATCACTTTTAAAATGATATGATTTAAAAATCGATACAAATTTTTATGTGAAAACAAAAAAGTGGAAAAATTTTCTTCAACTCGTTTTGCAGAGAGAGAGAGAGAGAGAGGGAGAGAGAGAGAGAGAGACTACAGAAAATTGTAGACACATTCAGACCATTAGAGTATGATTTTTGTTGTCAAATACTATTACAGAATATTCTTTATGTGATATCTCTATGTGTGACGGAAATGGCAATCGTTGGACACTTTATTGATGTCGTAATGTGTTTTAAACAGGATCAACTATATTTCCCAAAATTGTTATTTTTTGTGCTAATCGTTCCTGGTTATGCTCAATTTGTTTAATATGATGTTTCAATCTACTAAATATAAGTTATTTTTTATAAGCTAGTCTAAAATGATTTATGCATACTAGCTACATTACAATGATATATCAAAATTGGAAATTATACATGTTTAATAAAATAAATTGCATAATATACAGTCATTCCCAATATAGATTAGAACGGTTTTTCTAAGAAAACCACATGAAGACAATTTTTGATTTCATTCATATTTATATAAGAAATCCGGAATTTTGTGATATTTCATATGAATCGAGAAAATTTGACCTGTGACCTCTGTGTCAAAAGTAATTGTTAAAAAACCTTTACTGGGGTTACACTGTACATAT
>CAJPVJ010002477.1:0-12995 GCA_905397405.1 Oppiella nova
TTCAGATAATTACCTCGAAGTAAATGACAGACCAAATGACCGACAATTTGAGTCTCTCTTCAAACGGGTATTTAATTATGAAAACATTTGGCAATCATTTGATTATTAATGAAACTCTTGATTGATTTGCAGATCATATCTGTGGACAAGTGGTCCCAACCAGAGACACAACAAGACATTGAGGACACAAAGATTGTGGGCTTTTGCCTGAAGACTAAGGACTTGTCGACCAATGAGAAGCTATTCGTGAACTTCTGTCACTCATCGATGGTATCAATTGATTGTTGAATTGATTTGATATTAAAATACATTTTATTTATTTATTTGACTTAACATTAAGTTTAAAATATGCAAACATTTATGAGACGTAAACAAACGTATCCTTCATATTATTACTAAAAATATAAACTTTTTTATTAATTTATTTTTAAAACAAATTAAATGTCACTTAAACTTTTGATTTGTTTTTAGAATTTATATTTATATTATATTTAATTCACAAAATACTTATTATATATTTGATAAACATTCTGATTACGAAACTTATTAACAAAAGAATAGAACAATTGTATGGATTGAATGGCTTATCGTATGTATTGAATGGTCAGATGAAAGCACCGACTCTTGACTTGAATGAAGAGGAATTGCGACAACTGTTGGCCTCTGAAGACTCGACCAGTTTTACAATTCCTCTCATTTTAAGCCAATTTAAGCCCACAGTAAATTGAATGGTCAGATGAAAGCACCGACTCTTGACTTGAATGAAGAGGAATTGCGACAACTGTTGGCCTCTGAAGACTCGACCAGTTTTACAATTCCTCTCATTTTAAGCCAATTTAAGCCCACAGTAGATAAGAGCGGATCGTTCGCACGGGTTTTAGACGTTATAATAAACACAAACTTTTATATAAATAAAATCAGTTTCAGTCAATTATACAAAACATTCTTAATTACAGTGTCGTTAGAAACAATTGAAAGCAAATGCAAGAGTTTGTTAGAGAAAAATGATTGGATTTTGCTTAAGAATAAAAAGTATCAGGAATCCAGTGGTCATAACAGTAGTGCTAATCATAAAATCGGTATTAATTGTGATAAAAGTGGTGATAAAAGTATAGTCAATGATTTGAATGCGATTTTAAATATCAATGATATTAATCATGATGAAAGCGATGACGGCAACGATGGCTTAGATTATGAATACGTAAACACTAATATTAATAATAAACTCATTGAAAATATTAATAATAGTAATAATGACGGCAACTATGGCCCCAAAACCAAGTCCGACTCCGATCGAGTCAAACGACCGCAAACTCAAACCATTCTCAACCATAGGTATGATTTGAATATAAGTTAAAAACTATTTCTTAATTTAGTTTCGTTAAGGCATTAAAATAAGTTAATGTTGTATATTAGTTAATGGTTTCGTTGTTTTGTTAAGTTATTGTCATTGTTATGGTTAACTCTAGTTTGTGTGAAACGTTTTGTTGCAAAACAATAATTATTTGACTGTATATTCACGACATTTTGTTGAAAACGTATTCTCATAGCCCTCTCGTGTAGTCTAAGGACAGGCCTTTGAATTGAAGTAATTCTCGTGGAACTGAAGGGTAGAGTTTAGTATTTCCATCCAAAGTATATTCACACCATTAAATAGGCTGTAAAAGTACCAAAAATACAATTACTCTCAAAAACTTTCCAAGCTTATAGCATAGTATTCTGTGTTAAAGTATTTGAGATATTTGTTTAAATTGCACATAATTTTCACTCTTCCTATCGTTGCTCTGTTTTGATAGTAAATTACATGTGAAAAGAGTGAGAGTGGAGTACCTGTTAGGGAAAGGCGGCAATTTGCAACCGTCCAGAACGAAGTAATTGATTCTATGGCCTTGAATTGGATGAGATTTTTGTTGGTTTTTGTATAATTTGGATAAAAATATAAAAATGAGTTAATTTTTTATATCTCAATGACTTTTGCGTATAATTTGTGCAAAATAATGCATTTGAATACATGAGTCCATACCATGAAAGCCTTTGATGGCATCCGTCAAGACCTGGACATTCCTGATGTTCTTACAAAAGGCCACCGTTTCGATGAGGTCCGGGTGAATAGCTTCTTCGATGGTGAGGCCTACGGCGGGCGCGCCTGTTGTGCCGCTCTCCTCGTCCCCGCCGCCACTGCCCTCGAACTCCGCGTCCAGTCTTTTGTCTAATTCTTAAAATATGTTTAAATTTTAATGATTTAAATGAAAATAACAGATTGAATGCTAACCCAAACAATCGCAGGGATGAATGTATTCCTGTTTAGGACACCTCAAGTCGTAAACGTTTGCCGATCTTTTCTCGTGCCCTGATATCTGTCCACTTTGGGGGTGACCTCTCGGTTGTCGGGCGTCATATTTGAAGTAATCGGCCGCCAGAGAGTGGTCGACGTGTAGGCAAGCGATCAAAATAATATTGGACACAATTCTTATGTAAAACATTGTCATGAGATATGAAGTCTTGAAAAGCGCTTCAAAACGTTAATCTAAAAAACAGTAGTGAAGTGGAGGCAAAAGTTTTACCAAATGTTTGAACTTTTTTACTTCAATGTTAACTGACTATCAGTTTTATGTTTTGATGTTGACTTGAGTTTCGTGGAGAGCATTCAAGTAGTGAAGACTTTAGACTAAATGCTGGTTAAGTGAAGACTGATAGATAACGCGGTGTTGTGTTGGTTCACAATTGTGTCTAATAATAGTGTTGTCCCGTTCGGCACCCAATCCAATGCTAATTCACTCCAATGCCATACATGCCATACATTACTGTCTCTTCTTTTTAAATATTAATGTATTTTAACTGTTGTCTCGTTTTTTGTGGGTTTATTAGTATTACGAGAGATGTATAACCGATGTATACATTAGTTTTGAAATTCTCTTCCTTTACGCTTAAAAAACAGATTTTGTTTCTTAAAGCGATTTATGGCTGGCTTTGGGTATTGAGTGCTTCACATAAAAGTGGAACAATTAAAGCAAATAACAAAATATTGCTTTAGTTTTAAGATCCGTTTTGTGAACTTCTTATTAAATCGATTAAAGCCTCTGTTTATGACGTGAGACGAAAATTTGAAGTCAACACTCACTGAATGTACACTTTGTTTTCCTATTGAAAAGTTGCAAATATAATACATTTTCATTTCAAAATCATTATTACTTTAATCGAGACAATAAAATGTCAAAACAAATAAATAAATCGCAAACCAATAGGAAAAAAGGCAAAACTCATATTTAAATACCTGTTAGCGTTGTTTGTATACTGTATTAGATAACTATAGTAAAGTCGCATTGAAACACACCATTCAATAGGATTGACATCACATTTCATATGTTCAATGAATGCTTGCAAATGTCATTAAAATTCATTTTCATCACATCTATCGCACTCTTAACCACTGTTTGTCTAATATGTTGAACACTATTGAAGGAAATAATGAAAATAAAGCACACCTTAGATAATATGTAGAGATGTATAGAGCGTATAAACTTTGAACAGTAGGTGTAGTGATGTTAGAAACTTGAAGTCCTCTCTCCTATCGCTCTCTCAATACTCTTTTCACTGACTGTATTGCCTGAGAGGTGCAGGTATTGAGGTATTGAAAACCAGGTGCACACCAGTACACCAGTCAGTAGTTTTTTGAATGAAGTTTCGTATATTTATTTATATGATAGCAGCGAATGCCGCGTCACTCGTATGCCAGTCCCCGTCAATACAAAACTTTTGAAAAATATAAATATAAGCTAATCATGTATTTCATGAGGAATTGTATTCTTACTATAAATATAGCATTAGATTCACGTTTACAACACGTATGGTATATCAAGTAGTAGTCACTGTGGGTTCCTCTCACTCTTATCGGTGTTCCCTAATGTGTGTCCAAAAGGCATGCCTTCTGTTATACCTATGAAAGCCTTATTTCCTCTTTTCTCCTCAATATAAGCCTCACTTTTATGCATAATATCCTGCCCTCTGACCAAAAGTTAAGCCATTTTAATGTTAGCAACAGAACGGCTCTATTATGCACCCAATCCAAGGGGTTTCAGCTTTTTGGGTCTCTTTGCCATACCTTTTGTCTATAAATCAGTGAAATAATAATATTTGTCTGAAACACAATACCGTTGCCAACAATATCCACAATATCCTACACTACATATACTGTATATTTCACACTATTCTATACGACAGGTATTCTAGTCATTGAATTTCATTAATGAATGCCAATGTGTTTGGGACAGAGCGTCGAACTTCATTCATATGACATAATAATAAAATATATATTCATTTTTTCATTTAATTTATGACCACAAAAATAAATATTAAGTAAACATTCATTACAGACCTTTTTCCCAATGAATCACTTCTATGGCAACTCAATTCCCCTTGCTCAACAATTTTCTATTGTCCCCTAATTCATAATCATTTCTTTTATGGTTTAACACTTACTTAGGTTTTATCGCAGCTATTGATTGATTTATTTGTAAATAGATTTTGGTTTTATGTTATATAATAATAAAGTAAAATCTATTTTGGTTGCAATTTCTTGCAGCTATTCATTGATCTCCAATTAATTACTTCTTTTGGGCTAATATTTAGTATCCAATCGATTGCTTTTTATAAATAAGTTTTATTATTATTTAATTATTTCGCTGCATTCATACGAATATTATTGTGTAATGTATTTTGAATGGCTATAAAAACCATTTAATCCTCATTCAAATAAAACTTTCAATTTGTAAAAGTGTTTTAAACTTTGACATATTTTTTGCGTTAATTTTGGTTTCAGTTATATATANGTAAAAGTGTTTTAAACTTTGACATATTTTTTGCGTTAATTTTGGTTTCAGTTATATATAAATATGAATGAGATTTTCTCATTTCAATAAATAACTTAATTATGCTTTTCCTGGAATTTCAAATTAAAAACATTTTTCAAAACCAACTCTTCATTCATATGCGATATTAATTGTATTTACAAATACATTATTAGTATTAGTATTCATTGCTCTAAAAAGCAATTCCCGAAACGCCTCCAAAAAGCTCTCCTCTCTGTACATAACAAATGATTTCTATATTTTGGTCAACATTTTGGCATTTATTACTCCAAATAATATTTATCGAAAATAATTATAATTAAAACATACCATTTATGTAATATAAAAAACTTTATTATAAATCAGTAGTTAAACAGAATTTATAAATGTAATGTTAAATAAAGTTCTAATAATTTACAAATAAATGTCACAAACAATGCACATATAATTCATAACAACTTTTGTATTTGTCAAAAATGTTTGTTCATACTTTTTTAAGCCATAAAATAATATTTTATACAAGTTTATTAACCTTTTGTTTCAAAATCATTTATTTGATTCGTTATATGAAATCTTACAAATAATTTGTTTGTTTGTCTGTAGGCCTGAAGATGAAGGTGTTGTAGTCGTGAGCAGTGATGACATTCAGGGACAGACAGTGTATCTGACGCCCAAATATGTCTTAAAGTTTGATGTATTCAGCAATTGTTTGGACGGGCGGGTGATCTTACCCTCGATTAGTGACTCAAACCAATTAGACTTACATATAGGCGAAGATCGCATTGTTTTGATGTCTTCTAAATACAAATTAGATATATTTGTGTCACTTTTGATCAAATGTAGTGAAGTTTCGGCAACTTTTGATGCTTTCACTCATATTCTAGACATTAAAATGCCTCTCATTTAAAGAAAATGTTTGTTATTATGAATCAAATGTTGTTTCTATCATTTTGTCTTAACCATACTGTATATAAAATTGGTTATTATAAAAACCTAAATAAAAACTTATACTGAATTAAAACTAGCCTATTTATTTTCTACTAATTTATTAATACTGGCATATTCATTGATTATTACTGTTAAAGTATTTTATAACCAAAACTGTATATTTGAATACATTTTCTTAAACCCAATAAAATATTAATATTATATTATTAATAAAAGATTAAAATAAAAAATATTATTTTGATTATTTTATCAGCATGCTGCATTATGATTTAGGAATTCACTAAGTTTATGCTATAATAACATTATTATTATTATTATCATTATTAATTATTATAAGTATTAATAGTATTAATATATAAATGTTTTCCATTGAATGACGTAATTCCTAAATATTATAATATAATAAAGTTTTAGCTTATTAGTCATTAAATCTTTTTTTGTGATTAAAAATTTGGGTTAAATTACCGGTAAGAATAAAACCTTACAACTTTAATATTTGAAAACAATTTATAAACTATACTGTTAACATTTTAAACATTTATTATACTGTACTAGTACGATATACTAGTACCATAAATATTGTATTATAAATTTATATACGGTGATATTTAATAAATATTAATATGAAAAATATATTTATATCGTACCATTGTATCAAAGTTATACTCTATTATATTATTGTATGCATATAAAACTAACTTAACTTATACGAAATATTTAAAATATTTATTGAAGTGAATACATATTAGTATTTTGCAGGTTTTAGTACATTAAAGTTGCAAACAATTATTTTACAAATACAACATTTGCTTGAATATTGAGACACGAATATACAGTTTTGTTGAGTCCATCAGTTATCCTGAATTCAATCTTGTAATCGCCCTAAAAATAAAAAATATTTTAAATATAGTAATATTTACTCAAAAATTGTTTTTGTTGATCACTTAAAAAGTTATTTGTGTTATAGTAAGTAGTAGTTAATAATAACTTACAAAACATTAAATTTTTGTCAGATTAACAAAAAATTATAGATATAACTGAAACGCTACTGTTTGACAATTAATAACACCAAATACTACACCAATTATAATTAATAATATAATAAATTTCATAGAGTTTAGCGATTAAATTGGATTAATGGCTGAAACATGAGCTCATCAAAAATATTATAAGCACTGTATGTGTAGAATATCCTAATTATATAATCGTTTGTACTATAATTACTGACCACTTATTCTCAATAATTTATATAAGCATTAATATAATATTAGAATAAAGCAATTGTATGTAAAACACAAGTTATAAATAGATATAAAGCCCTAACCGATGCTAAGTATGCAATGAGTCCTTTGATTTTATCAAACGGCACTTGAATGTAGACATCCTTGGCTTGGAATATATGGGAACGGATGGGACACTCGCAGGGGATGGAGTCTCGCTTGAAGAAGGGACAGACGACGTCGTTATACCACTTCGAGAATATGTCGCAAACTTTGAGATCACACGAACCCATGTCATCCACGCATGGGATGTCCACATCCATAGTCTTGTTTGGCTCGACTTCGACCAGTTTTGTGAGCTTTAAATGAGACAAAGCATCCAAAGGCAAGTCCTCCGTGATCTCCACTTTGGCCGTCAAATAGATTTTATCGGTTTCACTGAATTTAATGGGCAGTGGACTAATTGATACATTGTCAAATTTCATTTTAGAGCCACCTATTAATGCAGTCAAATTAATTTAAGATTTTGAATTTAATATTTTATGTTAATTTACAAAATTAATAAAAGCTTAATTTATTAATATATTTAACAAAAATAACTCCTTTATTGTTTACAAAGAATAAATATAATTTTTATAATTTGTTCTAAATATTTGTGGTTATATTATTGTATATAATTAAATTGTATGTAGTTTTATTAAGCACTTCCATGTGCTGTAATTATAGATTTAAATTGATTATTAATATTTCAGGTATTAAGGAAATAATGCTTAAATATTAATACATTGTTAACTTAACATTTTGTTTGAATTTTTCTTTTATTAAACTAATTATTGAAACTGATTAATATCTTTAATAAAACATATAAATCCATTAATCTTACGGTAGTTATTTGTTATATATTAATAATATATATGTAAGAATATGTTTAGTTAATTATAATATAATTATATTTTTAAAACTTATATAACTTAATATCAAAAGTTAAAATTATTATCAAAAGTTATTAAGTAAGCTAATTTAATTTATATTATAATATAATATATTATTGTGTAAATTAATTATTTTTTATATAATATATAATAAATAATATAAAAACTGACCGCAGTCCTGGTAAGCAAACAGTGGTCCTGACGCTTTTGACCAACAAATCATTAAACTTAAAATCAATATTTTCATTAACATATTGTTTGTTATTTTACAAATATTTGTTGAAATGCTACTAAATGTTACTTTCTTTAAATGCAAAAAAAATAATTGTAATTTATATATAAAAGAGAACCTACTAATCTTATCAGCAAAATATAATTGATTTGAAATAATTGAGCGTGTGAATTTTGTTATATAATTCATTTGTTGTTTTTAACAATTACGTACCTAATCGGAAATTAATCAATTTTGTGATTGCATTTACGTTATGAAAGTATTGTATTTTTTAAGTGAAATAATTTTATTATACTTTAGTCCTATTGAACTACTTGTGCATCAATTTATCGCTTTTTGGTGACTTCAGTGATGTCTATTTCAAATGCATTCTTCCAGTACTTCACTTCACTATAATTTAATACTCTTTTGAGATTTCTTTTAAAGTTATATGTATTTTACAGAAATACTATTTTAAGAAGCGATTCCTATGTAAGATTGACAACAGTTTGAAACATCATATTATTCTTTCGCTTTTCAAATATTCTTTAAATATTCAACATTTTAAGTTCAATTCTTGTAAAAGAAACTCAATTGAGCTAAAAGTGTACTATAACTGTAATCTACTCTATACTATAATAGAATCTATAGTGTAATAGTACAGTACATGTCATTTAAAGAGCACCAGGATAGTTGAGTTATGTGTGATTGTTAACATTTCTAGCATTAATGTACTGTGCAATAGACATAATTAGCATATTATGTATCAAATCATATATTAAGAAAAAATTTATAATTTTATTTCTAAAATATTTTTGTTTTTGCCTTAAAATATCATTAGGCTTCAATATTAAATATTTTCAGTTATATAATACTTTTCTTATGATGTTACTGTATTAGTAAAATGTTGTTTATGTTTTACTAATAATAGTGTTGTTTATTACCGATAATGGCATGGATGTTAAAACTTATAATTTTTAAAGTGTTTTGATACAATTTCCTTAAAATTATTTTAAATCAATGTATGATACGGTTATTAAATATAATTTTATCAATTTTAAAAATACATTTATTGATTTAATTTCAATTTTGCATTTAAACGCTCATTTGCAGAAGTACTCATAATATTTAATAAAAGTTATAAATATCAATAATAATGAACGAAAATTTTATTAAATCAAATATAGAAATTTTGATAAATATAACAAATTTAAAATTAAGAATTAATTAAAAATTATGGTAAGAAATGAAGAAAAAAGATTTTCTAAGAATAGATAGTTAAATTAACTTATATATCATTTTAATCCAATTGAGTTGATTTACTTTGGTTTTATAAAAATCGATTAATTTGTTAAAAGTTAAAAGAATTAATTGAATTGAGATTCGAGTGAATTGAAGCAAAGTTAATATGTATTAGTTGTTGGCATCACTTCTCAATAGTAAATCAATTCTAGTGAAAACATTTCTAATGAATTATGTGAAACCCTTTATAGTGTAGGCTTCAAAGCCTACACTATATTTTTTATGTCTTCAGACCCATTGACTCAAACTCTGATCAACTTATTCTTGAACTTCATTTCGATCAACATTTCCTTATTTCTCTATTCAATTATAAATTGTTTACGTTTTTATCAATTAAGTTCAATTGGGTTTTAGTAAAAAGGAAATCTTCAAAATGAATTATTCATAAAAAATATTAAATTAGAAAAGTTTTTGCCAACAAATATGAATAATCGGTAGAAAGCAATTATCAGAATTGTTTGATTTTTAAGTATTTCCTTTACATATTTTGTAAATTTAAACGACTACGCAAATCCTATAAAATTTTATTGTTTATTATTTAAATTTATTGAATTTTACAGATTTCAAAAGAAATATTAATGGTGTTTATATTATATTATAAGGAACTAATTGAAATGATATATTTATTTTGTAAAAATCTGATTCATTTATATCAAAACTAACGAGCACAATCCACATTTGAGCTAAATTTGAAATAATTTAAAAGTAAACTTTTTTGAAAAATTAATAATTAATACAAATATTTGTAATGACTTCGAGTATAGTTTAATTGTGTTCAGTTTGTACATAAATAACTCCTCTTTGTTATTATATAATCATTATATTGATATTATACTGTTTAATAGTTTTACGAGACTCTTATTAATCGTCTTTTTAAATTTGTTTTCTTTGTGTTAAATAAATAACAAAAATGAATTCATATAAAAAAGAAAGATTTATAGGTATAGAGTGTTTTGAAATTTGTCATCTATTGTTATGTCATTTCAATGAATATTTATAGTCTTTCGGATTCTTTATCTAAATTCCAATCGTTGTCTACAATTTTCGGCAAAATTAAGATTTTATAGAATATGTAAAACATATAATATGGCATTAACTCTAAATCGATGGCAACTCCATTATATAATACATTAATTATTTATATGATTACCAACAGTATAATAAAAACTCTATTAAATCATAGAATATTGTTGTAGTTTTCTGATCTATGCATGTATAACTTATAAATAAATTTTATTCATTTACTTGCGTTTTAATTAATAATAATAAGATTTAATTATTTTAATTTTGTTAATTATTTATAACAAGTAACAAACTTACCAAAATAAGACTTAAGGGGCCATTCAATAAGTACGTACGCAAAATTTGGCCCAAAAATTGACCCCCTCCCCCTTGTTGCAAGTCGTACGCAGAACCGATACTCCCCCTCCAATGCATACTGTAGGACCTATTAATTATAGTTGTTTTTTGCTGTCAACAACCAGGATCCTCTTTGTCTATGCAAAGTAGTTATGCCACAAAGGCTATTACTGCACATGAACTGTCACATAAATCTTTTTAATGTTCTCTATATAAACACATGTTTGCTATGTTTAAAGCTGTCAACAACCAGGATCCTCTTTGTCTATGCAAAGTAGTTATGCCACAAAGGCTATTACTGCACATGAACTGTCACATAAATCTTTTTAATGTTCTCTATATAAACACATGTTTGCTATGTTTAAAATATAGTCTATTGAGTGGTGCTCTCAAGTGAACATCACTTTATGTATTACTGTATTTATCTCTAATAAAGGCCTTTTTGAAAAATATAGTTTTATTTACTTAATTAACCAAGTTTAACTAAAATCACCAAGATCAAATAAGCAAGCTAATTAATCTACCGTAACCGTGAGCCGGGATTTAGGCGGACACCCTCCCGGTGCTCACAATTGGCGTCACTGCGACAGGACGAATGTAAAGACCTGAATCGGAATCTGGACAGGACAGCCATGCGACAATTATGGTATCGGTTTTAAAAGGATCTGGATCAAGACTTATGTTGGATAGTACATGGTTATCATTGACAACTAAAATTGATAAGTTAAAATTTAATATATTATTTAGTGTAACATTCTGAATTTTAATTAAATCCCTAATGTACTATTGATATATTTTGCCAAAATATAACAAATCTTACCAAGTTTATATTACTTATAAATAATATTCTCAATAATAAATTATGAATAAAGATAAGTTAAAATTATCAAGTAGATATTTCCCAACTATATGATGCATTTATATCATATGATTCCACCTAATGAACTATTAGATTCACCATATCAAAAATACAATGAACCTGTATCAAATTATATTATGACCATACGTTTATATTGTTATCAAATAAACCCTAAAATGTCTGACACCTACATGATTAATTACATAATCGAAGGATTATGTGATGATATTAAAAGTGAATTATGTGAACATGATTTTATCTCACTTGATGATTTTATAAACAAGGTAAATAATATTGAAATGAAATTAAAGTATCAAAACCACCCTGATACCTTAAATAAAACTTTTAATGAGTTTATTCTTAAAACTAGATAATATAAATAATAAGTTACAAGAAATTAATGTTTATCATAATGAGAATATATTTGATAATTATGTAGATGATAATTATCTCAACCATGAAACTTTTAGTTATGATCCTGATAATTTTAACTTTACACATGACATTTATGATGAAATTGATTATAATTTTGACTTTTATACCGAAAATGATTATAATTTTTGCAACCGAGATTATTTGGATCATTTTAATAATGATAATGAATATGAAATTATTTATGATTAATGATAAAAAATATACCAATAATTAATCTACTTTACTTGAATTTACTTATACCGGTACAAATTCTACTTAATATAAGGTTAAACATTTAAAAATAAAAACATCTTAACATTTGAGATATCAAAATCTAGTTAATAATATAAGATTGAACCCTGTAAACTGACTTCTATTGAACAATAACATATAAATAATTTATTTAACATAGCAGACATTTTTTAATAGTTATCTTGAGGAATTATATTTATTTTAAATAATTTGTAATGATTAACAATTTATATTATATTACGTAAATATGATAATAAGAAAGTTTTATAAATACCATAGAGAAATGATTAAGTAATTTAATGATATAAAATGTTTTATTTTGAATAATTATATAATAAGTTAATATTTTAAGAGTAAATTGGTAGAAATTGACGTATAAGTGAAAAAGATTTTGTAGTAGTTTTTTGATATATTTGAAGCAAATTATAAAGTATAATTTATATAGATTATGTGAAGCCAAATGAAATATTAATTAAGTAATATTTTAGAGTAAATTTAAGAAAATAGGAATTTGTGCACTGGATTAATATTAGAGTATGTATTTAAAAGGTTAAATAATAAAATTATTTAAAAAGAATATAGATTTTTTAGGATTATATAGAATATCATTATCTTGGATTGTTAGATTTGTTATATAGATTTATAAACGTT
>CAJPVJ010002478.1:0-12992 GCA_905397405.1 Oppiella nova
TTCATAAATTCATTAAATTTATATGTTATTTGTATAATTTAAATCTATAGAATTTTAGAAAGGTAATAAAAGCTAAAATATTGGTATTAATGTGCATATTGCACTACTATGAAAATTTAATAAGTACTTATAATACAATAATTGTCCCATGATAACTAATATTATATAATATTGTATTTATTTTCCAAGCAATTATTATAAAAATAATATAAATATTTGAAAATGTTTTAAGGTTATTAAGGTTATTTATCCAATTGCCACCAAAAACATACATCAGCCGGTCAATGAACACCAAGGTAATCACAAATCTGAAACAATGATTTCTTGAGCGTATAGACAAAAGCGAAAAGTTTAATTGAGATATCACTGAATATAATATAATGTAATATAATATAATAATATTATATAATATATATATAATATAATATATATTGTGGTTATACTGTAAATCATAAATCATTTTATGTCGTTATAATATATAAATAGTAAACATTATATTGATTTTATGATTAATTACTCTAAGTTTGGCATTTTAATTATATAAATCAAGAAATAATCTTCAGTTTAGTTCATAGCATATTTTCAAATAATATTTATATTATTTTTTATAACAATTGCTTGGCAACAAATTATAACATTAGTAATTCATATGACAATTATTGTATTATGTGTACTTATTAAAAAGTTCATAGTAATGTAATAGGTATATTATGAAAAATTGTCCTAAGACTTTATTTTGAGATATGGCAGTACTAATATAATTAATAATTACACTATGTATAATAACTTGTGATAAACATTTATTACACAAAAATGAGTATGCCCAAAATGATGAAATTGAAATTGTTTGTCAAAAATAAATTCAATGACTTTTTAAATGCAAACACCGATCCGTCAATAGCTGTGAATAGATTGCAAACATTTATTACCAAAACATTGATAACTATTCATACGTTTGATGAATACGTGAATCGCGTAACTCGGACCAGACGTGTCATTATAGTGACATTTACCCGGATTATCACATTTCTGGTGGGATTGAAACATGGTGTATCTGCGTTGAATAGTAGTAAAGGGTTAATAAATTACTTACTATGCGATCCCAACTATATCCTTGGTAATCGACGTTTAATATCGTGTTTAGTATTCATAGTGTGCTTGGTAATATTATTTATAAATATCACCATTCAATACCAAGAATTGCGACAAACACTATATTCAGGCACCTTTTTCTATAATGTCAAACACAAACGATTAAATCCAAAATTAAACCCTAATAATAATTGTAAACTAAATTTGCGATTTAACATGCTCACTAAATATTGTCTGTTTCAACCATTTTATATTATGACATTGATATTTTCGGTAGTGTTTTCAATAGTCGCGGCACTGGGCTATTTGGACCCGGATACTGGTTACCCATTATCGGGTGTAATTTTATGGCAAGTACTTGCCATTTTGTGCATTGCTCAATTTGCTAGCTTACCATCGTTTGTATTTATCGGTGCATTCATTACATTCTCGTATCTCAAGTATAAATACCGTGAAGTCAACGATAAAATTAAACTAAACACAAGATTTAATATTAGTATTAGTCTTATGAATGATATTGATGAGTTTAATTCAATTTGTATTATAGCGCATAAACTTAATCAATTTGTAAAATACATGCTTTTTATAATCTATTATATTAATTCTCTTGGTTTAGAAATACTACTATTTCTAATATTTGATGAACAATCGACTTTATTAACAAGGTATTTATTTGGTATTTTATTTATGTTGGTATTTGGTATTTCATTCATGATAAATATGATGTGCACATTGCTAAACACAACTGCATATAAATGTCACTCAATACTGTATTCATATATTTGTTCAAAAAATACGCGAATTTCGTATAAAAATAGACTGAAATTAATGGCATTTATGGAGCGATTGTCGGCCAAAGACATTGGTTTCTATTGTTATGATATGTTTCTTATGAATAACTATAAGTTTTATGAATATATTATTGGATTTATAACGAATCACATTTTGTTAATAAACTTGTTAAAATAATGTTTTGATCGCATGGCAAGCGATATCCCTAATTTAATTATGTCATCATACATTATTTCAAAACAAAATTTTAAAATGAATTTATTCTTAATATATTATGTATTATAACTCTGACTGATATTGTAAATTATGAGTAGTTAAATAAATTATATTTATAATACTCTAGTAAAAATGTGTATAGTTTTATATGATGTTGCCATTATAAATATTGTACATATTTAAGAATTATCATAATAAAAAGTAATCAAATATAATAGTCTTGCTTAATAGTCTCATAATATTATTGATTATATTAATATGCTTTAGTTTGTGAATTTGACTTGAAAGTAAAATATGTGGGTTATAGGATCACTTTGCACCAAAGTATCGGTTTATTTTTCTGATGTCATTATGGGTTTACCAAGGATTATTTAATGTTTTATTACAATTCCTGGTCATAGTTAATCCAATGCTATTGTATTTAAAATTTATATTTATTTATATTACAATTATTTATACTGTATATAATATTCGAATACTGTATCAATAAATCATATTTAATATTAAATTATATATTTAATAAATAAATAATTTGTTTTCTAATTCTTTCAAATTTTGTTTATTCAGATTTTTTTGTAAACTTTAAAATTTACACAAAAGTAAATTATTACATGAATAAAGTTATTATTTCTTAATAATTTCTCGAATACTAAAACAAAATAAATCGCCTTGTTCACCTTTCATTGTAACCGTCATATTCCCTTCAATCTAGAAAAATATTCAAAAAATATTTATTTAATTAATTTAACAAGCACACGCAAATTATAAAATATTTCAAATTATAATTATTTAAACAAATAAATTAATACATACATCTGTAGGTGCTAATTTAGGGATTACCGCCTTATATACGATGGACAGTGGGTCACCCTTCTTGACCGGACACTTGACTATATGACATCCATTGTTATCAAAATCAGGCATATATTTGGTGATGTCAACTGGCCCTGATCCCAAATCAACAGTCATGCCAAATGTTAGTTTAGTAGTATCCTGGTCTATTTAGAAAAATAATTGTATAAATAATATAACATTTTAGAATAGTTATATTGTATATATAATAATAAATTTAGATTTTCAAATAATTTATAACTTACTCGCGGTAAACTCAATGTCCGTGGTAACTTGCTCATCCAAATGAAATTCGCATGGTGACTTTGAGCATTTACTAATATCCAATGTTTTAATTTCAGCGTGTCCTATTAAGCATAAATAATTTTAAATAGTAATATAATATTTATAGTACAGTATTTATATTTTATTATAATGACTGTGGTCATTTTATTACCGCAGTCTTTGTAGGGTGAGCTGGCTGATGCCAATATTATGACCAGGCTTATAATGACTACTTTCAACATTGTTTTTGTAAGTATTAAACTGTTAACTTGTTGAATTAATAAAAACTTATATGATGGTTAAAATATATACCGAGTTTATATACTTTTACTTTCATAGGTAATAGGTATGGATTATAATACTTTTATTATCAAGTATTTTCAAAGTAAAAGTTAATAGACTTGTTTTTAGATATGTGCCTTGATGATAATAATATAGAAAATATTACTAACTAAAAAGTTTTAAATAAACATAGATTCTACAAATATTACAATCAATTGCACCATATTATGCTCTTTTGCTATCAAAAGTTGCCCGATAATCTTATTTAAGTATCATTATCACACAGTTTTTGATAATATATTTCACGAATTTGCTCTTTTTTAATTATCAATGTACTTATTGATTATTTATTTTGTAAATATAATTATATCAGATATAAATTGTATCATTTTTTCTAAGTAATTATTTAAACATGTGCCATTAATTAAATATTATAAAAAACTATGCTGTATAAATATCATAATGTTTAACCCTAACTTGTAAGCATAATATTGAAAAATTTTAATTAAAAAATAAAACCATCAGACATTTCCAAATATAATAACTACTAGACCCTTGCTAATTTTAATGTATTAATCGTTATTTTTAAACATAATTGAGTTTACTTATCGCTTAATAATTGATAACAAAGAGCATAATATGGTGCAAACCTATTGCAAACATTTAACATTATACTTATCGATCGTTAACTAGATTAAGCTAGTAATTATTATATTATTATCATCTATCAAATATTGTACTACGTAAATGTAAACTTTATGATTTAATTAAAAATGAATACCATTATCCATATACTTTTGTTTATAACTGTATATAAACTCGAAAACAATTCAAATGCTAAATTAAATAAAATTTTAGACATAAAATATACACAAACTTAAAACACAGCTAATTACAACAACAATGTAATATTGGCCCTTATAAGTTAACTAGCGTGGTTAAATAGTTATACTCTATAACATGCATTAACAAAACTTTTAAAATCTTAAAAATAGCTATGTATTAAATCTATAATTTTATTAAAGGTAGACAACACTAGTAATATAAACTTTTAATACTAAAATTAGTGACTTTGAAATTATAAGCTATTATTTTATTAATCATACAGAAATTCACATTTAACTATTATTGTGTTAAGATTTATTTATATTAAAAACTAATAATTTCTAATATTTAATTCAAAATATCAATAATTAATCAATCAAAATATTTATGAATAAAATAAACAACATTTGTATTATAGCAAATTATTCATTAAGGATTAAAAATACTAGTGTTGTATTAAATGATAAATAATTATTATGCCTTACAACGCTAGCTTGGCTCTGGAGCCATACTATGTTAATGTATGCTCTATATTATAGTCTATAACATATACAAATAATTGAAATCTATAGAATGTTAGAAAGGTATAATAATAAAAGCTAAAACATGTATATTTGAGTATTACTCATACTTTAATTATAATTTATTATTTATGACTCAAATATTCATTATTAGTCTAATGTTTTCTGGAAGTTTCTGATAATTAGTAGTCATCTATAATCCCTATCTCTGAGTCTAAGTGCCTGCTATTGGTTTAATCCTTTTGATTATGAATAGTTTTTTACTGTATAAGTAAACTGTTTCTGTAAAAGACTTCAGTCGTGTATTACCCGTTCGTCCAAACACTTGAGTTTGTCTGAGTTAATGAAATAAAATCTATTTTTGAATTAATACTTGGGTGTTGATTTGATTATAAAGCCATCAGTAAGTTAGACCTGTAAACTGCAGTTAGGACCGACTGATGCTCAACAGTGCCACCCGTCGGCATCGTTCTCTGTGGTGATCATCAGACCATCACTGGGTTTGCGGACTCAACAACACAATGAGTTTTAGCGTTAGTCCGAAGGACACGGAAGTGGCGCTAAGACTACACTCACAGCCCATCGATATTAAGAGAGCCTAAGCTGTGGTGCATTTAGACCGACACGTGTTGGTCGCGCGCTCTCTAAGTAAAGTCTGTCGGCTATAACTCCTCTTCACCCCTGAGTTTAGTCATCAGTGGCCGACACAAAAGCACGTGTTTTCCTCGACTTTACGATAAACATTGAAATAAAAACAACTAATAGTTATAAATATTAATCTTATAATTAGTTATAAATAAAATCAATAATATTAAGAGATTAAGCAAAATATTTGATTATGTTTGAGTATGATATTTTTTGGCAGCGCCATATAAAAATTATTTAGATTTTGTTTTATAAAAGTATATTTTTATAATTTAAATATATCCAATATTTCAAACTCATAAAATTAAAAATAAAATAATCATAAAATTAATATTGTTTCGAAAAAATTAATATGAAATATGATATGATATATTAAATATAAGTTTTCAAACAATTATAAATTGTTATATAAATGCTTATCGCCAGTAATTATGTATACAGTAATTATATTAGTAATGCCATATTTAATTCAGTTCAGTTCCTCAAAATAACCCTGAGCGAAAGCCACTCAAATACTTTGACAATTTATTCATTAACATGTGAGTCATAATTTATGGGAATAATAATTTTAAATATAAATTACCAAGTTTGGCGTAAAAATATGTTTATCAAATCTGTATTTATTAGAGTCAGTATTTATTCTTAACATGCTTAATCATCATACTGTATATTAATAAACTGTTATTACATTAAAATATAAACCTGATACAAATAATTTTTAAAATCTTGATTATAATTCAAATTTATAATCATGACATCTACATTGAACAAACAACCTAGGTACAACATACCAGACATATCTACCATAATGCCGATTCTTTGTAACCCATTATGCGGGTCTGACCCACAAATGGACAACGCTATATTAACATGGTCATTTGAAAACAGCGGACAAATGGGCGCCTATCGAATGTGTCCTACCATTCAGCGACTACATGTGGCCCCTATGCCACGATCGGCACCGGTATCACGTGGCACGTAAACTGCTCGTGCACCTTTTCGTACTGGACGACCACACCGAGTGCTGGTACGGCCAGATTAACCGGGATGTCGAGCTATCTATCAAGATATTCGGCCAAATGGACAGTATGTACGAGAAGCTACTGTTCCCCGACCGGTACGTGCCGGCCCACGCCTGTAAACCCTATGTGTTGGCCGCGTATGCTATATATGAGGAGATATTTACAGTTTATACTGACGTCCAGAAGCGACGGTTTGTTGAGTTGATGAGGGAGTGGACCGACGCTGAGGTGGGCGAGTGTCGGGACCTCCAGTCCCGGCGAGTGTTGAGTAGTGTTGACGAGTTTTTGGAGGTATGTCTACTTCAGTCTCTCTCTCTCTCTCTCTCTAATAAACAAAAATTAAATCCGAAAGCGCACACTAGGCGTCAAAATCATGTTTCATATGATTGAATACGTGGACGACCTATACGTGCCGGAAGAGGACTGGCGGCACCCGGACTTTCAGCGCTTGTTAGACCTATCGGTGGTTCACATCATTATAATCAACGACTTCTACTCATTCGAGAAGGAACTACACGACCGGAAGGGCGACTTGGCTCAGGTGTGCAACCATATCACTGTATTAGCCCGAGTGGACGGCATATCTATTGAGCAATCGATGGCTAAATTGGTGGACGAGTTGACGACATTAGAGGTGGAGATCATAGAGTTGAGGGACGAGCTGGGGGGAGGGTATGGGTGGGTACCGATACCTAAGTGCTAATTAGTCGTTTTGAGTATATTTTGAGCGGTAATTGGAAAGCATCTAGTTTAATTGATCGATATAATAAAATATCCTGATAATTTATCTGAAAGTAATTTTATTAATATATAATGCACATCATGTTATGTTAAATTTTACATTATATTGTATTTAATTTAATATAATTAATATTTAAAATAAATAAATATGATTACTATTTGTATAAAGGGTATAATAATTAATTTAAATTTAGCAATTTGTTTATTAATTGTGTGTTATAATTAAATTATTGCATGGAAAATTTTACATTCAATAAGTTTAATAACATTTATAATCATATCTGATATCTGTATCATAAGATGAACAGGTTCAAAAATTCTCATTATTATTATTTCAAAAACTGTAATTCATTGCAATTTAATTGTATTTCTATTATTGTGTTAAAAATATAATTAAAACAATGAAAGTGATTATATTATTAATTCTAGTTTGCAGTACTTGTAAGTAATTATACTAGCTAAAATTTAAAATTTTAAAAATTAATAAAATCTAATTTAATAGACTGTAGACCGGAGCCAATATCCAAAGAGGAACTGGAGGCCAGGGCTGCCAAACTTGAGGCTCGCCTTGAAAACGATCTAAAACGCCTGTCCCCACTGGTTGATCCTGGTGAAATAATTGAGTTAAACGCCCTTGATGCCGAGCTACGTATATTATCCGGGGAACTACAGCTCGCATTTGAACCCCACTTAATACAGGCACTGGAGGTCCGGCTCCTGGACCTCGAGAATCGGGTCGATAAAGAGCTCAATAGGATTGAGAAAATACTTGACTCTCGTACAAAATAGACTGAAATTAATGGCATTTATGGAGCGATTGTCGGCCAAAGACATTGGTTTCTATTGTTATGATATGTTTCTTATGAATAACTATGAGTTTTATGAATATATTGTGAACTCATTGTCGTTCAATTGCAATTCTAGCAATCATTTATTGTTATTAAGTTTATTAAATGAAAAATGTTTTCATCGCCTTGTTAATTAATTTTAATAATTTATTTATGCCATAATACACTTTTAGAAACAATAAAAATATAAGATTTCTTGTTTTCGCGATAAATAATTTATTCAAAAGCTCATTAATTTTTTGAATTAATGTTTAATTAAATTAATAAAATTTTTAAAGAGTACTAATTTATTAAGATTTTATGTTTATATTTTAAAAATAAGTCATTTTTAATTTAATGATTTAAAAGTCTGAGCACTACAAGTAGATAATAATCGGAGCGCTATTATAAAAATAATATTAATCGCACGTTGTGAATAAACGTGCTAAATGAATAATATTTTGATTACATGGCTAGCGATATCAGTAATTTAATTATGCCATAATACACTTTCAAAAAACAAAATGTTAAAAATGCATCTATTGTTAATATATTTTGAATTATAACTCTGACTGAAATTGTAAATTATATAACTATTTAACCAAGCTAGTTAATTTATAATGGCCAATATTACATTATTGCTGTAATTAGCTGTGTTTTAAGTTTGTGTATATTTTATGTCTAAAATTTTATTTAATTTAGCATTTCAATTGTTTTCGAATTTATATACAGTAATAGACAAAAGTACGTGGATAATGATTTTTGATTAAATCATTAAGTTTAGATTTACGTAGTACAGTATTTGATAGATGATAATAATATAATAATTACTTGCTTAATTTAGTTAACGATCGATAAGTATAATGTTCACTGTTTTCAATAGTATTGCACCATATTATGCTCTTTGGTTATCATTTATTAAAGGATAAATAAACTCATGTATGTTTATAAGTAACTTGTTGACAATGATAAAGTGAATATTAGGCAATATTTTGAAAAAACAAAAATCTAATCAATTAATGCTTACAAGTTAGAGTTAAACATTACGAACAGTGTATAATATTTATACAGCATACTTTTTATAATGTTTAATTAATGGCACATGTTTTAATAATTGCTTATAAAAAATTATCCAATTTATATCTGATATAATTATATTTACAAAATAGATAATCAATAAGTACATTGATAATTTCAAAAGAGCAAATTTGTGAAATATATTATCAAAAACTGACTGATTATGGTACTTAAAATATAAATTATCGGGCAAAATTTGATAGCAAAAGAGCATAATATGATGCAATTGATTTAAGATTTAAAAAGCTATAGTTTAAAAAGTTAGTAATATATGCTATATTATTATTATCAAGGCACTTATCTAAAAATAGGTCTATTAACTTTTACTTTCAAACTACTTGATAATAAAAGTATTATAATCCATACCTATGAAAGTAAAAGTATATAAACTCGGTATATATTTTAACCATCATATAAGTTTTTATGAATTCAACAAGTTAAAAGTTTAATACTTACAAAAACAATGTTGAAAGTAGTCATTATAAGCCTGGCCATAATATTGGCATCAGCCAGCTCACCCTACAAAGACTGCGGTAATAAACTTACCACAATCATTATAATAAAATATAAATACTGTACTATACTATAATACTATTTTAAAAATTATTTATGTTTTATAGGACACGCTGAAATTAAAACATTGGAAATTAGTAAATGTACAAAGTCACCATGCGAATTTCATTTGGATGAGCAAGTTACCACGGACATTGAGTTTACAGCGAGTAAGTTATATAAATTATTTGAAAATTTAAAATTATTATTATCAATACAATATAACTATTCTAAAATATTATATATTATTTATACAATTACTTTTCTAAATAGACCAGGATACTACTAAACTAACATTTGGCATGACTGTTGATTTGGGATCAGGGCCAGTTGACATCACCAAATATATGCCTGATTTTGATAACAATGGATGTCATTTAGTCAAGTGTCCGGTCAAAAAGGGTGACCCACTGTCCATCGTATATAAGGCGGTAATCCCTAAATTGGCACCGACAGATGTATGTATTAATTTAATTTAAATAATTATAATCTGTGACTTTTTATAATTGGCATGTGCTTGGTAAATTAATTAACTAAATATTTTTTTTGAATATTTTCTAGATTGAAGGGAATATGACGGTTACAATGAAAGGTGAACAAGGCGATTTATTTTGTTTTAGTATCCGAGAAATTATTAAGAAATAATAACTTCATTCATGTAATAATTTACTTTATGTAAATTGTAGTTTTTATAAATAATTCGTATAATAAACAAAATTTGAATGAATTTCAAAACAATTTATTTATTTATTAAATATAGAATTTATTTTAATTATTAAACAAATTAGTGATTATAAATAAAGTTATATATTAAAGTAGAGTTAAAACTAGTTTAATATTATAAACACTTAATTACAATAAATAATTATATTGCTAATAACCTATTAGTTATAAGTGTTTATGAAAAACATAAAATACAAAATTAGTAACTACAAAATGTTTATGTGTTTGCAATTTTGGATATATTTAAATTATAAAAATATTTTAAAATTACTATCAATTCATTTTATAATTATGAATGAATAAATATGACAAATATTTAAAGTTTTAAGCGCCAAAGCTATCAATATCGGCAAACTTTACCACGGTATATTGGATAAACCATTTTTCGTTATAAAACCGGACCTGGATAACAATTACCTACCATGCTGAAGCAGTGAAATGAAGTGTATTTTATTAATATATTGCGGACACACTACGTGAGAATCAATGGTTAGTGAATGTCCTTGATTATATTTAGGGCAGGTTTTCAAATTATCATTTGAAAAACTATTTCTCCGGTAATAAATCATAAAGTTTAAATTTACGTAGTGCAGTACCGTATTTGATAGATGATAATATTATAATAATTACTTGCACAATTTAGTGAACGATCAATATGTATAATGTTAAATATTTACAAAGGGTTGCACCATATTACGCTCTTTGTTATCATTTATTAAGCGATAAATAAACTCAGATATGTTTAAAAATTATGATTAATACATTAAAATTAGCAAAGGTAAAATAGTTAATTATATTTGGAAATGGCAAAGGTTTTATTATTTAATTAAAATTTTTTAATATTATGCCTATAAGTTAGAGTTAAACATTACCAACAATATTTTTTATAATATTATTCGTGTATTATAATATTAATGGTACATGTTTAAATAATTACTTCTACAAAGATACAATTTATATCTGATTTAATTATATTTACAAAATAAATAATCAATAAGTACATTGATAATTAAAAAGAGCAAATTCGTGAAATATATTATCAAAAACTGTCTGATAATGGTACTTAAAATAAATTATCGGGTAACTTTTGATAGCAAAAGAGCATAATATGGTGTAATTGATTATAAGATTTTAATGATATTGTTTAAAAAAGTTAGTAATATTTGCTATATTATTATCATCAAGGCACTTATCTAAAAGCAAGTACATTATATTAACTCTTACAACCAAAATAATTGATAATAAAAGCATTATAATCCATACCTATTACCTATGAAAGTAAAAGTATATAAACTCGGTATATATTTTAACAAGCATATGAGTTTTTATTAATTCAACAAGTGAACAGTTTAATACTTACGAAAACAATGTTGAAAGTAGTCATTATAAGCCTGGCCATAATATTGGCATCAGCCAGCTCACCCTACAAAGACTGTGGTAATAATAAAATGACCATGATCATTAATAATGATTCATTATAATAAAATGTATTATATTACTATTTAAAATTATTTATGCTTAATAGGACACGCTGAGATTAAAACATTGGATATTAGTAAATGTACAAAATCACCATGCGAATTTCATTTAGATGAGTAAGTTACCACAGACATTGAGTTTACAGCGAGTAAGTTATAAAATATTTGAAAATCTAAAATAATTATTACAAGTACAATATAATTCTAAAATGTTATATTATTTATACAATTATTTTTCTAAATAGACCAGGATACTACTAAACTAACATTTGGCATGACAGTTGACTTGGGATCAGGGCCAGTTGACATCACTAAATATATGCCTGATTTTGATAACAATGGATGTCATATAGTCAAGTGTCCGGTCAAAAAGGGTGACCCACTGTCCATCGTATATAAGGCGGTAATCCCTAAATTAGCACCGACAGATGTATGTATTAATTTAATTTAACTAGTTATAGTCCGGGACTTTATATAATTTGCGTGTGCTTGGTAAATTAATTAAATAAATATTTTTTTTGAATATTTTCTAGATTGAAGGGAATATGACGGTTACAATGAAAGGTGAACAAGGCGATTTATTTTGTTTTAGTATCCGAGAAATTATTAAGAAATAATAACTTTATTCGTGTAATAATTTACTTTATGTAAATTGTAGTTTTTATAAATAATCTGAATAATAATAAAAATTTGATTAATAATAATGATAATATTTTAATTATTATACAATTTCTACTAGAGAATGTACACTGATAAATTTTTATTAATTGACCTTTGTAAATCTTGATTCCAACGGGTTTAGGAGGCCCTGATATACTATTGGTGGCTCATAAAAGTTTTGTCAGTGGTATGTTACGATTTTAATATTATTTGTCAAGCAACTCATAAAAATATGATTCATTAGTCTAACAAAATATAAAGAAAACAAAATTGTGATTTTAAGTAAATACTGTGTTATCATGAAGGTCTATTAAAGTTTTATTTTGTACTATAGACATATGTGTAAGCCTAAAACAATTTAAAGGTTTTTGCTATGTAGCGTTTACTATATATGAAATATTTATTAAACTTCTATCATACTTT
>CAJPVJ010002479.1:0-12987 GCA_905397405.1 Oppiella nova
TCTGTCAAGCAGTTGAGCATTTCCTGAAGATTGGCAACAATGAGGATAAGCGAGCGTTTAATGTCCACTCAACCGGTAAATTGAATCCTATTTTAAGACTTTTCAATCAAAATCTTAACAAACGATTCACTTCTTTGGCAGATCTCAGGGAAAACTATTTAATCATAAGATTTGAGTCGGAATTGTCGCAAATCTTCTGGAACTTCTTGAATGGCATTCGCAATCGGAATCAAAACATATGCCTAAACGAGAGGAATGATAAAATCATAGCTCTTTTGTGCGAAAGCACTAAAAGTCAGATCCAATTGATATCAAAGAACTCTTTGGAGAATCAAGTGATGGAATTGAGTACTGAATGCAATGGTTTGAAACGAAAGTGCGATGAACTGGAGGACAATGAGTTGTTTTGTGCCATTTGTCTGGAGAAGAGGTCTTCGCTGATGGCCAGGGAGGAGAAGTTTGTGTCGACGATATGCGGACATGTATTCTGTAAACAATGTCTGAATAACTCGCTGAAAGTGAGGACAATGTGTCCCATTTGTCGCAATTACTTGAAACCACCCAAAGGTCGCGTTAATCCAGTGTTTCACGAGCTTCACATCTAATCATACCATCATTTTGTGGTCATTTTACTATAAATTATATTTTTAATTTAATTTATCGCCATTTTTGTTTGTTTTGTATTTTTATTGCAATAAATTAATTCATGTCAAATGTTTTATTTAAAAATTGTATTATTTTTTCATAATTATCTCTCATATACGGTACTTATTAAATATATTTCTTATGTACATTACTGTACAGTATTAAGTAATTAATATTCATTAATACATTTTGCTTATCCTTATCGCATATCTTTGATAGTCTTATGAGTTATGAAATATGAGTTAATACTTGAAGTTTATGTTAGACTTATGTTAGTCCACAAGAGATAACATAAATAAGTTGTTTTCAATGTTACTTTTTTATGAATTTTTTTAATCTTTCATGTCGTTTTAACGTATGAATAGTGGGAAAGTTAATCATTGAAAACATTTAAGTTTTGTCACACGACCGGCGCTCTCAACCGAAACTCTTCGCCAAATCCAACGAACTTTAATTTATTAGCTTTTAATCTGTTATTTAAATGAATAAAAGTTTGACTGCCATCTCATATCTAACACATACTTACAGTTACTGTACTTGCATGAATTCTGTTCAGAATATTGGATTATTAAAATTTAGTACCAGAATCAGACTTAACATTAAATATTAGTAGAATAAGTTAAATTTTAAAGTTTTTTGTTTAGAATTAAGTATATTAACTTATATTGGTCCAATTGCATGCATGAATTTGTATTTTTTAAAATAACTTTCCCTATAAATGACAAACTAAAACTTCTAAAAAGTATAATACAGTTTGTATAAAGTTATTTTACAATAAATTGTATGCCTTGATGATTTTATATTAAAAATTGTACAATAATTTTTAAAGCATTTTAAAGATCATATGGTTATTTGTGAAGCAATAATACTGGTATATTTAGAATGATATATGGTTCATGCTGATTCATGTATGAAATGATTTAAATTAAACATTTCATTAATATTTAATTAAAATTTTCTAATTGTAAGACAAACGCACACAACTTTTACTGTCTATAGGTCGTAAAGTATGAAATTTTAAGTTTTATTAAGTTTTATAGATCTATAGATTTTTCTAGACTTTTCTACACTAAATAAATGAATTCTTTAATAACTATCCTAACCTTCCTATTAATACTGTAGTCATAATAAGTATTAATAGCATTGTATAACTTAAGACCAGTATTATCAGGCATATTAGATTTTATGGGCTTAGTTTAAATTCCTTTTATATTTTTATATTTTGTTTAACATTCATAATAAAAAGCTATTTTAAGTTTTAAGAGTTTTCGGAATGTTATACTTGATTAATCTGGACAAAATAAAATAGTTATACAAAGTATTAAGTCTAACTGTAAGGTGTAGTTCAAGGATGAATGAGACTATATCCCGGGTGACATGCCTTATAAATATATGTTCTCTAATTAAATAAATGTTAGGTTACTTTTACTATACATGTATTTTGAATGAATAGCTAAGTTTAAAAATTAACAATTATACCGTGGGAACCAATAATACAAATTAAGATTGTTATCTGAAATAAAGTTGTTAAAATATTACTTTAAAAATCTTTTTAGTTTTAAAAGCTATAAATGTTTTAAGTATGATATTTTGAACGTTCAACTTATCTAAACTAATTTATGGCCACAATAATTGTGAGGCAACCATAGACTCTAAACCCCTTCTCTGGAAAGTATTTCAGAAATTGTGTAATAAATTGCAAATTCATGTTGAGGTAGACATAAATATACTTATAGTTAGACAGTACCGGCAATATGTTATCGTAACTGTATTTCATTTCAAAAATTTATGAAATGGTTTGATAGGCACTTATAATCAACTCTTTTGCATACAATTCAAACTATATTTAGAGAGTAGATGTATTTAATTGCAAACCAAACAGAATATTATCAGAATCTATGACTAAATTTATTACTAAAATATATTTCCTATTGTCTGCAATATCTCTAATCAATGCAATAATTGATGATTTGTTTGAATATTGAAGGGTTTTGGAGGCAATGGATTTGAACAATGCGTTCAAATGAATGCAAAAATAGTTTGGGAGTCGGAGTCGAAAGTTTGTATAACGACCCACACCTGGTATTCAGTAAAATAGTTTTACTGAGTAAATGATAGTCAAAGGGGTGGTTATGGAGTGATAACACCTGGAGCCAATTGTTAATTATTTAATTAATACAGGCAAATAAGTTTTTTTAATCAATTTTTATTAATGAAAATTCTATACATTTTGGACTTTAATGCAATCAACAAATTTGAGAACAATTTTCAGTTGTGAATCATGTTTCCGGTAATTAATTATAATTTTTCTTTTTGTTGTTTAACCCCTTTTAACGGAAACAGATTTTTCATGAATTTTATGTTTGGCTTATATTATGTAATGTATTTTAGGGGCACACTGGCGAACCCCAACTGTTTAACATTTTTGCAAAGTTTGTATTGTATGCAGTATTATGTAATAGTCACAGACATTTGTCTATACCGGTTATTACACACAACTCTTTCTGTGTGTAATTATTTGTAAGATTTACACAAAAAAACTTTCAATTCCTAAAAAGTGTGATGTAATCGACTCTAAGCTAATGTCAGCTAATGTTTTCGCAACTAATGTCAATGTAATGTATAAAATGACATTACAATTAAAATGCAATTAAGATGTGAATCGAGTTAGTTAACTATAATTATAATATAAATGAGACTAATATTTGACTCAACAAAAATACAAAATTCTAAACTATTGTTTAAATAACTATAACTTTTACTGATAACATGACTTACTGTAAGATTCTTAAGCAATAATTGTGTGCCGAAAACGTAATCATTTAACAGCCAATGCATTGGTGATATAGGGGCCCAACCCCTGTAATTGTCATACATTTGTATGACTGATAACACGTAACCACACCGGGGTATTAAGTAACACAGTACCGGTATATTGTACCAGTACAGGTACTATACCTACACATATTACTAATATTAGTTGATAAAAATAGAAATTTATAACATCTGCGATACCGGGTATCAAATTGATTGCACTATAACTGTAATGCAATACACATACACTTTGATGTCATAAAATAGATAACTAAATGAACAAAAAGCCACTTATTTCTTATCGGATAAAAAGTTTTGTGTGAGTTGTCTGAGAAATGTCCGGTCGATTAGCGGGTCTAACGATCTCTCAAGAAGTTTGCTATCTTAAGATATTAGGTCCGGAAATCTGCTTAGTATTAGCTTTTTCTCAACGATCGTAAGAAAACTCCTTTTTCTGTGATAAAAGTTTGCAGACATTCGTGTAATTCAATACAACCGAAAGTTAACGTGTTTTTCATGTAATTAATCCCCAAAAATACATGTACACTGTTTTCCGCCAAAATGATTCATTAAATTGTTTGAAATACACTATAATTTTATTATCTCTTCAATGATTGGATGATTGAAAATATTTCAACCGAAAGGCAACGAAGCGAAACGTGTTATCTAATGAATGCGTGTCCGACTCGACGCCTAAAATTATAGGGTATATAAAGGGCTCGCATTTGTTCACAATTTTCACATAGAATTCAGTCCTCAATTTGAAAGTTTGAAAAAGTTTTTAACTCTTTTGTTGAGTCAACCCTTAACGCAAAACTGTAAGTCTATTCATTCATATTGTGTTGAAACGTTGCAAAAAGTTTTTTCAATTCACATAATTTGCTAATTTTGTTGAAAATTAATTCATTTGTTGCCTTCACTACAGATCCCATACAATGCCGAACCAAACGGAACAAGTGAACGACGCCGCCGACCAGACTCAGGCCACCCAACAGACAACCCCAGTGCCCAAAAAGGCCGGAGCGGTGCCCACGAAGCCGGTCGAGGGTCAGGAGCACTGTGCCGGTGACAAGGCCTGCGAAAAACAGTGTGCCGGACATACCGGTGCCAACGGCCAGTCACAAGCTGAACAACAGTCGTAATGTTTGGCACGGTGCCCACGAAGCCGGTCGAGGGTCAGGAGCACTGTGCCGGTGACAAGGCCTGCGAAAAACAGTGTGCCGGACATACCGGTGCCAACGGCCAGTCACAAGCTGAACAACAGTCGTAATGTTTGGCCAAATTTTTTTTAAATAACTTTTTATTTATATTTTAGATTTTATTTAAAAAACCAAAGCTTTGTACCAAATTTTATACGTTAAGTGCACTTAATCTCAAAAATGTTTTTCTATTGATTTTGAATATAAAATGAAATAAAATATTATTCTTTGAAATCAATACAAACTTTGTCTTAAAGTTATTAAACAATATTTTTATTATTAAAACGTTTCTATTGATTAACTTCTGTTTGTTACCATTAGTTGATAACTCGATGAATAGTAAAATTTATGACTATTACATGCAGTTCACAGGTAAAACACAGACTGCAATAAAATGAAGTACAGGTGCGGGACAGACATCTAATTTACAATCACTGATTGAAACTCAAGGCTTTATAGTAATTTATAATGAAATAAATAATAATTACAACATTTAATCAGTTTTATATAAAAATAACATAAAAACTATTGTTTCTTATTATCAATCCTAAGAAGTGGTGTACGAGTAGAGCCGACACTACCGGTGCTCGCCTTGTGTTCCGGTAACTGTTGAGTGATTTGTGTCACGGGTTCTTGTATTAGAGGTAATTCTTTGGGTTCTGGAGGCACGTGATACTCGGCTAAGACATCATTGACGGTTCCCAAGTATGGTCTGGACTCGTCCTCCATATTGATTATCTGTCCGGCGATGTACTGGTCTTCGATGATATTCTCAACCAATTGGGCGAAGAGTTTGAGGTCACTATTGGGCGGTACGATCACACTGTTAGAGCGGATCCGATTGGCGATCATGTCTTCGGCCAACGCCAACACTTTGTCGTCCAATGAGTCGAACGAATGTCCCGTTTTCTGGGCGAAGACGTCCTGTTCGTCGAAATACTTTTGATCGTATTTTTCTTGTAAACCAATTATGTTTATAACACATCCGCGGACTCCGAACGCATTGATTGGGTTGTTCTTCAGCACATCCACCGCCTGTTTGGACACCAAATACGAGGTCAGATAGTTGTACGCTATGGTGGAGATAAGCAATGGATTAGTGGATCCGTTGGATTGTCTTAAGAGTCATACATCTGTAAGCGGCCGCACAGTTGACCACAGCATCACATTTGGGATATTTGGTGAACAAGTCGTTGAGGAAGCGTTCATCACTGACATCGCCGGTGATGAACGACACCCGAGACTTGAGTTCGACGTCTTCCTCGATGATAGTCTTGTGGTTAATATCTACGGCCAACACTTTGGAGCCCTTCATCGCCAGCCGTTGTCTCACTTGTGATCCCAATCCGGAAGCGCTTCCCGTGACGAGTGATACCAACCCTTTTAACGCGATTTTTCCCATTGTTTTGGCCATTGTTTGCCACGAATTGTCACCAAAAGGATCAAATGAAAGCAAGTCTTCAATCAAAACAATTACACGTGATTTGAATGCACGGACTCTGAGAGACATCTATTGAGTCATTATTCGCTACAACTTATCGATAAAGTAATAAAAGTTTTGCAAAACTTTTGTAACATTTCTAATAAGACTTGAAATCATAGTTACGTTTAGTTTACGAATTGATGAATGGTTTTATAGTTGTAGTGAATGTGACCATGTTCATTTCATTTCATACATCTGTCGAAGTGGTAAACGATTAAAAGCAACAGAAGTGATGGCGAGCGAAGACAAGTTGACTCGACTGGCGATCGTCTCGACCGACAAATGTAAGCCCAAAAGGTGTGGACAGGAGTGCAAGAAGTGGTGTCCAGTCGTACGGATGGGGCGGTTGTGCATCGAAGTGACGGCCAGTCATACGAGCGCTGCGATTAGCGAACACTTGTGCATCGGGTGTGGTATTTGCGCGAAGAAGTGTCCGATGGGTGCCATACATGTGGTGAATGTGCCGACAGACCTGAGCCGAGACACAACCCATCGGTTCGGACCAAACGCTTTCAAATTGCATCGATTGCCGACTCCTAGAGCGGGACAGGTGTTGGGTTTGGTGGGCGCCAACGGCACCGGAAAATCGACAGTTCTTAACATACTGTCCGGTAAACTGACCCCCAATTTGGGTGAGACATTGATATTTGGGTACATTCCCTAAATATTATATAATTTAATGGATTAATCGCACCGACAGGTCGTTACGGTTCAGACGCTCCTGATTGGCCTCAAATTGTGTCACATTTCCGCGGCTCTCAACTCCACAACTACTTCAGCCGTATATCTAAGGATAACATGAAAGCTGTAATTAAGCGCCAATTTGTGGACCAAATACCAAAAGCGGTGTCGGGAGTGGTGTCCGCATTACTCGACCACAAGAATGATAGGCATAACAAAGAGGACGTCTGCCGAGCATTAGATCTCTCGCCAGAGATTTGCGGCCGAAATGTGAGTGAATTGAGTGGAGGAGAACTGCAACGGTTTGCCATCGCTATGGTATGCATACAAAGGGCTGATGTCTTCATGTTTGACGAGCCCTCCAGTTATCTGGACGTCAAACAGAGGCTCAAAGCGGCACAAGTCATACGAGAGCTGATCCAAGAGAACACGTTTGTCGTTGTCGTTGAACACGACTTATCTGTTTTGGATTATCTGTCGGACTATATCTGTTGTCTGTATGGCGTTCCCGGCGCTTATGGTGTCGTAACACTTCCCATATCCGTCGGCAAAGGTATTAATATATTCCTCGACGGCTACTATCCGACAGAGAACTTGCGGTTCAGGGATTCGGCGCTTGACTTCAAAGTGTCTGAAACAGGGGATGAAAAACAAGTGAAGCGATTGCGTAGACATGAGTACCAGACAATGGTTAAGCGATTTGGACAGGCATTTGAGTTGACGGTGCAATCGGGCGCATACACTGAGTCTGAGATAATTGTTTTATTGGGAGAGAACGGGACGGGAAAGACTACATTCATACGAATGCTTGCGGGGCATCTCAAACCAGATGGGACGGACAGTACGGGCCCTACACTTGCTATCAGTTATAAGCCACAGAAGATTAGCGCAAAATTTGATGGAAATGTCAGAAAGTTGTTGACGGATAAGATGAGTGACACCTTCATTGACCCCCAATTTCAGGCAGAAGTTGTCAAACCCCTGCAGATCGACAACATTATAGACCAGGAAGTGGTGAACCTGTCGGGAGGGGAACTCCAGAGAGTGGCTCTGGTGTTGTGTTTGGGTCGACGGGCGGACGTCTACTTGATTGACGAGCCGTCGGCTTATTTGGATTGCGAGCAGCGTTTGGTCGCCGCGAAAGTCATCAAAAGGTTTTTACTTCACTCCAAGAAAACTGGTTTTATAGTCGAACACGACTTCCTTATGGCCACATATCTGGCCGATCGAGTGGTCGTGTTTGAGGGCCAGCCGTCCGTCAAGACTGTGGCCACGAGTCCGCAGACACTGTTGTCGGGAATGAATAGATTCTTGAGATCCGTGAACATTACGTTCAGAAGGGATGCGACAAACTTTAGGCCGAGAATTAATAAATTGAATTCAATTAAAGACATTCAACAGAAGAAAAGTGGCAATTATTTCTTTCTGGACTGAAACACCACTCAATGGACATAAGATTGTCATTTGACGGTCTAATCGTCCCCATAATTGTCGACCAACTCCACAGACTGCAACTAAAACCTAAACCTCAGAATTGGGTTTCATATTAGACTGCAATTCTTACAATAGGTCTAACAGTTAGACTCTAACTTATGGTCAGGGGTATAATCGGTAGTACTTTTCAGTCAATAAGTTATAATTAAACGATGACGATTTTTAATTAATTAAATTATATAACATTTTAATTTGTTTAAAGTAAATAAAACAGAATAAAGAGATAGTAATGGCTTTAAAATAAAGAATTTGTATTTTACAGCAATTGAATGAATGACATGACTATTACGGTAATACAATACTAACACACAATTCATTTGGAGTGTAATAGTGATGTACGGTAACAGTACAGCGAGTGTCACCATATGTGTGATCACACCATAGAAAAGTCTATATTTGGGTGGATCTTCATTTGGTGACTCTTAAGCTGTTCAAGGGTTGCGTAACACTTGACGTCTGGATGGCATCCGTCGAGATCGCACTTAAATGGTCTCTCATTCGTGTGTTTCCTAATGATATGTCTCTTCATGTGTCCGCCATTACTGGTGCTGTACTCGCATTGGTCGCAGTAATGCATACGAAGGGCACGACCGCCGCTGTTGTGTTCAATCCTCTGGTGGTGTCGAAGACTATCCTTTCGAGTATAGCTTTTGTCACACAAATCACATTTAAATATCTTTTCCGCAAACACTTCACGAAGTATTGGTTGTAACTGTTGTGGTGACGAGTCGTCTAACGTATGTATAGTTAATGGTTTGAAACCAATGAATCTGTTGCCGCTTCCCAGCGAAGACAGTGTCTGTTCTCTACGCCTGTGAACCATATTCTGGTGTCTCTTGAGGTCAAAGTTTGACCGAAACTCGAGGTCACATCCGATCCAATCGCATACAAACTCCGGTTCGACCACTGGTTTCGACTTCACGCGAGGCTTACTATGTCTTCGAGTGATGTCATCATCAGTTTCAATGACCAGTTCGTCGTCCGACTGAAGAATTTGTGGCAAATTATCGTAATTGTCATTAATCTTGAAGTGATCCGCTTTTGTGTGATGAGAGAGACTCGTCTGGGAGTCGAAACTGAGTCCACACTTAAACCATTTGCACCGAAACTGTTGACAATCACTGTCTTCAGTGGTCTTCATATACATGAGTCTATAGTCTTCGTCTTCATTCAAAGTCTTCATTCGTTTACTGAATTTGTTTAATAAGACATTATCTGTAATACAAACCAGTCGTCAGTTAAGACACCAAACAAACCAAAATACAAATCACTACTAAATGACTGCAAATAAGACTCACTGTAATTGATATCTTCATCATTGGTCTGGTGGTCATCGATATCATGGTCTCCGCCAATGGATTCCATAATCTTATAGTTGGTATCGACTGGTGTCTCGTTTCTATTGAACGTAACACTACTGGCAAGACAGTCATCGACATCGTGTGCAGACAACTGCACGTCTTCGTCCTCCACATGTCTGTACTCGTCCTCCAATTGGTTGAACACGAGTTGGTTATCGAAGTTTTGATCGCAAAGACAATTGTTGGCGAAACCCGTCAAACAGTGTCTGTATCTGAGGAACAGATCCATACACTTCTGGGCGAAACACAACTGTCGCCGAAGTCTTGAGTTCTCATCCCTTAAGCACTCCATGAAGTCCTTCACTTCCAACACACTCTCACACACGTCCGTCACATCCATTCCTCCGGAGTCCACGTCTTATTCTGGGCGAAACACAACTGTCGCCGAAGTCTTGAGTTCTCATCCCTTAAGCACTCCATGAAGTCCTTCACTTCCAACACACTCTCACACACGTCCGTCACATCCATTCCTCCGGAGTCCACGTCTTGGGCTCTAAATGTGGTGAAAAATATTTGTGTTTTGAATCCCAAACCAATGAATACCACAATAAATATGTCTATAAATGATGTGTCAGTCTATATGTGGTTAACATTAAGGGGCTATAAGTTGAATGTTTTTTGTGCACATTATTGATGGCATATAAGACTGCATTAGAGTCTACTGATTAGACTAATGGCTAAATGGCTATCAATACAAATGCTTTGCCCGTTATTTCATTCAATGAATTCATTGTATTTAAGGGTATAATTCATAGCAATTGGTTCACAACTATAGCTATTTTGTGGGAAGAGATTACCAATGATTATCACTCATAAGTCTGAGTCCAGTGTCCGCTCCCATCAGAGACACGGTATGCAAGGGAGTGAGTGATGGGTCGGGAGTGGGTGTGGGATGGGGTGCCCAGTAGTCCACTACTCTTCCCTCATGCCATGCATTGCATCATTGATTGCATGAATAGGTTTTGCTTCACAAATGAATGCATTTCTTAAGAAATGAATTCAAATGATTTGTTATAATTGAGTGAATCATGAGATTATGGTTTGTTTGGTTGAGTTGGATGTTAGGGCCCGACAGTAGAGTAGAGCTGGTCTTTCAAAAGGATCGCACATTTGGAAGCTTTTAAAAATTATGGGTTATATCCTTGGTCATTTCATATCTTACAACTACAGTATTTCTGAATATAATATTCGTTTAAAATTTTTGTCATTTGTAAGGAACACCTAAATTAAAGATCGAGTGGATTGTTGCTTGCTTATATTGCAAATTGCAATATTCTTTTAAATTATAAATGATATTTTATTGGAAATTTGACAGAAAGTTATAAATTCTGTAATAACTTATACAGTATTTTGTATTTCAATGAATAAAGGTTTGAAGCACTAAATATATGCCTAAATATAACAATGGTATACTCACAAGTCAGTATACAGTACTAATATCATAATAACAATAGTATAAAGTACTACAATACAGAATCTGTATTATGAATTTCACGAAAATTATTTCTTGTCATATTATTCATTGAAAGAATTGTCATAATCTATAGAGTAGTGAATGCTTTTGCATTTTGTGTGAAATTCTGTGATTCAGTGCTCACATGAATAAACGCATTGCAATATTCACAGCAATTCAGTGTTTGCATAGAATCGCATAGAATGGACTCATTTGGAAACAATATTAAACTTCTATACAAACAGTAGCACATGCTTTGCATAACATCTTAAAAGCTTTTTTATACACATTTCAAAAAGTTTTCACAGCTTTTATAGACAGTGCCTCTGCTTTTGAATCGTATTTTCTCTAAAAAGGATAATAAAATAAAAATGATTTCATTCCAGTAATGAAGCGAATCCTATAAATCTGTTTTATATGAAAAGAGTGGTGGTGGTGGAGAGAGAGAGAGAGAGAGAGAGAGAGAGAGAGAGATGACAAAAATATATTGCATTTGAGGAAATCAAAGGAGAACTCATAGCATAGCCTGGATTGTTGGCGCCCGTCATCTCCACAATCAATAAGATTTTGTGCGAAACACAGATTCAGATATAGTATAGTATAGTATAGAGAGTGTGAGAGTTGGAGAGAGAGTCTGAAAGTCATCCCTATCTTCACAACACAACTCTCTCTCCACTATCTCTCCAAACGCATCACTAAAGCGTTTGTTTCGCTTATTTGGCAAAACTGTTGAGTCGAATATGGTTTTCGCCCAAAAAATAAGATAACATTAACTTTCGATTACAAGACTTCTTCACACTTTAATGTGATTTTTGTGCGAAAAGACTTGAAATTAATTTTAGTTTTTTTGTGCCAAAAATAATGATTTTATCTTTTGACTGAAAAGTCGGTGATATACTCCTATTCTTTGCTTTTAAAATCAGTTCAACTATTCTGTGTGTTTGAAGCAATGGAGGCAATGAGTGTTCCGCACAATTCGCAAGAATCCTATGGCTATCAGTTCGAGTCAATACCCGCTCAATACAACCAGAATCCAAACTATCCATATCTGGATGTGTATCCAAATATATACCATCCATATGACCCGATCACTGGTGAGTACATTAAACCACTACATCCACTGTATCCATCAAAACGGTTTAAGAATGAACAGCAAACTGTTGTCACATCGACTACTGGTGCTTATTATAACGATACGGAAAGTGAGACTCAATTGCTATGTTGTGATTCGTGTCGACTCAACATCCCTGTCAACTGCCTTACAGTGTCGCTCATAACTAATCTCATATTAATCGTTTTGTTTACAATAATTAAATATTACTTCATAGACCCGAAGGCTACTTCCAAACATACCAGTGCTCTCATCGAAGAAATTGTTCTCATTTTATTATTCTGTGGATTCTGTCTATTGATTGCGATATTCATTCGCTATGCATGTAATGAGAATCGCAGGCATGAATTGCTGTCATTAATCCAATGCCAGTCTAATGAGGCGGACAACGACGAGAGTCTCAGATTTCACTCAAATAATTACAATCAAAATCCAAATTATTATGAATCTAATCGTCTTAACGAGCAATTCGTTTAAATTTTCGCTTAACTCCTATTTGTACACTAATTACTAGTTATTGTAAAGTTTATTATGTTGTAATTAAATATTTAGCTAGAATTATAAATTATAATTTCTAATGACTATAAAAATAAAAGTAAATTTATTTGCCAAAAATGTAAGTTGCCAAAGTTTGTATTATATTATGTACTATAATATTATTATGATTTGTATAGAAGAATGAGAATTTTTGTCACTTCCTTCCGACATATGTTGAGATTATACAGTATTTTCAATAAATATATAAT
>CAJPVJ010002481.1:0-12985 GCA_905397405.1 Oppiella nova
TAATCCTCTCTTCACAGTTTTATAGCCCCAACTTCTCGGTTTGTAAAAAAATTTTATTTGGTGTAGAAATCTACCATGGTAACTGCGCCATTTGAGTTTACAAAAAAGAGGTTTTTCCATTGAAAATACATTAGATTAGGTCATAGAAAAATCACAGTAACAATATTGACTGGTAAAAACCTTAATAATTCCTAAATTAATCATGATAAAATTAATCTATTTAAAGCCAATTTAAAGTATATGATCCTGATTATTCTCCCGAAGACAGGACATTTCTAGAGCAATTATCAGTGTATCAAAATTAATTTTCTGTACAGCAAAAACTATACTAGATAAAATTAATCCGATGACTGGAATTAAAAGATAATTAAAAATAAGCGAGTAGCTATTTCAGGAATTTTTTATTATTATTAAATTTGTATTTTTAATTTAAGAAACTAATGTCTAATAAATAGCAATTATTAGTGTATCAAAATTAATTTTCTGTACAGCAAAAACTATACTAGATAAAATTAATCCGATGACTGGAATTAAAAGATAATTAAAAATAAGCGAGTACCTATTTCAGGAATTTTTTATTATTATTAAATTTGTATTTTTAATTTAAGAAACTAATGTCTAATAAATAATTTTGTATAAAATTTACACTTTTATAATTATTATTAATAAGAAATTTAATGATAATAAAAAATTCCTGAAATAGGTACTCGCTTATTCTGAATTATCTTTCAATTCCAGTAATCAGATTAATTTTATCTAGTATAGTTTTTGCTGTAGATATGGATTTGGATAAGTTAAATGATTCGGATTATAATAGGAATACCAATGATATATTATTGAAACTGACCTACAAAGTGATCCGGATTATGAAGCTAATGAATACAAAACTAATGTATTACATTTAATAAATTCATATATTAATTAATATATAACAAATATATCTATTAGCAGGGTCAGAGTTTATAGTTAAGTAAAATGAAAGAAATTGTTAACTATATTGATTTGCATCCAAATTATAAACTTAAAACTATACGTAAGCAAAAATGGGCTAAACTTCACAATTGGACTCAAATTAAACGTATGAGAGATTATATTAATAATAATGGCAATCGTTTTCATCATGATAAACTAAATGAATATGTATATAATAATTACATAAATGCCAGAGACAATTTTCTCCCAGTTCATATCATAGATATAAAACGATGGGGAAAGCAATATAGCATTAATAATAAATTCAAATTTAATTCATCAATTGGATGGTATTACAATTTTACAAATATCGCATTAAAACTAGAAAAGCAGTCAAAATATTGTCAATTAAACAAATCAAGAATAAACAGAATATTGAACTGAAAATAAATTTAAAACTGAATACCAAAAGGAAGTATTGAATTATTCTGATAAGTATGTATTATTCTGATTTTTAACATGTTTATTTAAACTGCGTATTATATTTATTATGTTATTATATTAATGTGTTTAGCTCATTATAAGATATTCGAAAATTAACAAGCGGCACAATTGTTTAAAATATTGTTTAGCAATCATGCATGTGCTTCATGCCAAGTTATACATGTCTTGGCATACCTGACATATTTAATATTAAATCTCTTATACGCTTTGTATTAAAGCATATTAATAAATAACCACGATAAATTACCATGTTATTTATAATAATAATGTAACTATAATAAATTATAAGATATTTCATATAAAATATGTTCAGTACATCATGACATATGTATAACTTGACATGAAGGACATACATTTTTGTTAAACCCTATTTAACTATTTTTAATAATTGTATTACATGTAATTTTTTAAATATAAATATATTTCATATTTATTAATTTTATATTTATTATTAATTTAGCGAGGTGGTAAATATTGACCAATCAGGGTGTAATTATGAATTCAGGTCTACACGGACTTTGAGCGATGTTGGTGAACGGACTACAATTTTAGCTGTTAATTCAATAAATGACTGCACTCACTCATATACTATTTTGCCTATTCTTACCAAAAGTGGTACATTTTACCCGAAAATATTAATTTGTTTTCAGGAACATAATTTTCCGAAAGGGGAAATGGGAACAAGGGTGTTACAAAACATTGAATATTATCATAATATTATTTATTGTATTGGTGCAAAAGTTCTCGCCGCGACCTTTATTTGAAAACTGTGCTAGCTAAAACAAAACAAAAAATATAAATTTTTACAATTCTTATTGACTTCAAGGCACAGAAGTTATAAGTTTGTACCAGCACAGGTATGTTACTAGCACCGGCTGATGCTCTGGAGCTAAAACTATAGGAGATACAGAGATGATCAGGGTACCATTCGAAAGAGCATCAAAATCAAAGGATACATGCCCTTGATAGATTTTCCCTAAAATGTTTAGTTTTAGCACTGNACCATTGGCCTGGTAACTATCTGGCTTATAATTTGACACTTGATAAAAAGATGCTTGATGTTTATAATTACTTTCGGGTAAATATGGTTGAAGACTTTAAATATGGGAATCAATGTATATATAAATGTGGATGGAGTACCGCGTGTCATACAATTTATTATGAAACCAAAATTGGCAAGGTACTACCTGATCTAGATAATTGGGGCTATAAAACTGTGAAGAGAGGATTAGGATTGGATTATCGGTTTTAGCGTAGTAAATTTCAAGCCCATAAAGTTAACTAATTCCACGAGTTTATATTAAGTTTATATATCACGGGTTTAAACATATTTAAATTAATTATCAAAGTGTTCAAACCTCATATTTGTGAACCTGTAATTCAATGAATTTTTTATTCATCATTTTAAATATAATATAAATTATGTTTAAATATATGTTTCATAAATTCATCGAAATTAAAATGAACATGAAATTATTATATTTATTAACGTTTAAATATTTAAATAAATTCAATTATTTATATTTAATCATGAAATCCTAGAAAATTAATTTATTGATTGAAACATAAATATGTACATTAAAACTTTTACAATACCACCCATACTGCACTTTATATGTAAACATTTAACAAAAATTAGTACACTTATTTTATATATTTTACACTAAAATTATTATTTGTATTGATATGCATTTTATTACTTTTTAAATTTAGATTTAAAATATTTAAATGTGGTTTATCAATATGATCATTTAAATAAAAATTATTAATTTTCTTGCAAACATACTGATGACATACTTTTAATGCTTTCGATAGAGAATAATAGAGAATCCAAACCATAGGCTAACATAGGAATCAATGTATGACACAAACCCTTCAAACAAAATCACCGGCGAATGGGTGTGCGTTAGGTCTGGTATGTCAGGACTGTATAACATTATACGGTGATGGCCCCAATTATCTAGATCAGGTAGTACCTTGCCAATTTTGGTTTCATAATAAATTGTATGACACGCGGTACTCCATCCACATTTATATATACATTGATTCCCATATTTAAAGTCTTCAACCATATTTACCCGAAAGTAATTATAAACATCAAGCATCTTTTTATCAAGTGTCAAATTATAAGCCAGATAGTTACCAGGCCAATGGTTAGTCCAATTTTGCTTATAAATAGCGATTTTACAATTTTCGATACAATCGGATAGCGATTTAAACGGACTGTAATTCACGCAATCGGTTTCATAGGGTTTTGGCAATTACTTTACGGTTAATTTATTGTATTGTAGGAAATATATATTGTTTCCCGGTGTAGGTCTAATAAATTGTTCAACATAATTATGGGTAAATAATGTCTTAATCTCGGTATCTCGTGAATGGACGGCTATATATAATTTAGCATGTTGCAAATTGATTATGATGTTCATGAAAGCGCTCACATAATCTCTGTAATAGATATCATTGTTAATTAAATATTTGTTATCCGGCTGTCCATTGGTTTGTGAAATATATGTGAAACACATCCTGTTTTTGAAATATATAATTAAAAATGTATTATGTCTTAGAATTTATATCTTGTTGAATTTTAAAGTTAATTTATTTAATTGTCGACAAGTAACTTAACTTAAATAAAATTCTCACTTTTATTTTAAAATGTGATATAGTACTACTATATTACTGATAATGGTACGGGGAATCAATTGTATAATAATTTATTATACAAACAAATATTTTGCGTGTGTGCCAATTATAGATTATATAAATTTTAAATAATTAGTTGACTTTGATTTAGTCACTATAAAACCTGACAATTACAATATTTTCATAACTTTATTAGGTGTGGCACTATTTAAAATAATCATTTTTCAATCAAATATTTGTATTTTAAAATATTAGACTGGATATTTGTTTTTATAACAATTTTATAACAAACAATATTTATTTAATTTTTTAAGATTAAATTAGTTTTTAATTTAAAATGTAAAACATTTAAACTAATATATTATTCCACCTTAATCATATATAAACACATTAATGCAAAATAAAGGACGCCTTGATTAAATAATACGAATTAATAAAATAATAATTTATAATATAAATATTACACCGTATATTCAGTAATATTATTTTATACTATATATTAAACTTTATGACAATATTAGTCGTTTTGAATTATTAATTGCTCCCTTGAAATGTTAAAATATTTTTTGAGGGCAATTAATAATTTAAATTTAATAAGTTATAAGTGGTTAATTTGTGGGATACAAGTATCGGAAATTTCTGGTTGACCAGGATTGAAATACAAGTCCCGAGTAAGGCCTTTAGTTTGTTGTATCTCAGGGCATTGACTCAGATCGTTTAAATAATCCGTAGTCTGCAATGTTAACATAAGATTTTGCACAATAGTTTTTAAACAAATTCCTTACCTTGTTAAATATATGTTGAAAACTATGATCGCACGAGTATTGGGCGATGCAATGGCTGAACACGAGACCAAATGCTGTAAACCCAAGCTTGAATTTAGACTTTGAAATTTGACCTTAGTTGTATCAGGCAAATATTTGAATTAGTTTAATTTTTAGTCCTATAAATAATTAAAGATTAAATTTAATTTTACTAATTGAGCACGCATAGCATATGTAGGTTTTGGGATTATCCTCGTACCACTTGTTATCAATTTGTGATGTATCGATTAGAATCGTACTTTTCTCACTTGAGTAAACCGCGTTAACCTTTTCAATTTTTCCTTCTATTTAATATAAAAGTATAATTTATGTAATTTATAGATCTTTGTTTGGCAAGTTATTGGTTTAGTGAAAATTATACAGATGTAGAATATACTATTCATAAAATAATGTCCATTAAGACACATAGTTATAAAATTTTTAACTCATTTAATAAAATAAAAAATTTTACAAATACAATTTTGTTTTCAAATATCATTCATTAGTGAAACTTATTTCTCATATCTCATAACATCTTAGCCCTGATGATGGTCAGTGATGACCGAAAAAGTTCGGCAATTATCTTAATTTTATTTTTAAGACATTTTCACTGATACTACAAATAAATATTGAAAACTTAAACTTTAAATAAAAAATTAATTTTAAACTGCATTTCTATTATTTTTCTAAGTTAATTATAATATATTAATATTCTCGCTATTAATAATAAAGCTATATTGTTATGTGATATTGCCATATGACCACTAACAAACATAGTTTAGAAACTGGATTAGACAAATTTAGATCTATAATTGTCTAATTGATGAAAGTATTTATTTTATAAAATCTTACTCTTCTTTCGACAGCAATCGAAAATAAAAATTTTCGGCTTTAAATAAAATGAATCATGGCACTTATTTTTGGAAAATATCTTCACGATATCATAAATCTCATGAAATTTCATGTTTAAATAAAATCTCACGTTTAAATAAAAGTTTCACTCATAATTAATTATAAACATAATCAATACCTAAAACCTTTCATATCTAATTAACGACATTATCTGAACAGGTATCATTATGATTGTAATAATAGCTAATCCATTTCCCTGGCTACGTATAATTAAACGCAATAAATTAATTTAGGTGGATGGTTGTGGAAATGACGTATCTCATAATACATTGAAATGTGTAATCAGTAGGCATAGTGTATTAAGTTTTTAACACATTTTATTTTATAAAAAAATATTCTATTATACAGTACAATATAATATTAGTTATTTAATAAATGAATTTAGAATATTTTATATGGTATTTAACAGGTATTTCGTAAGGTATACATTTATTTCAGATAATGAATAGACTTTTTTATAAAAGTAAAATGCTAAATATTTTATAACTATCCATATTATATGGACTTTTATGATAAGATATTCTTATACATACCGTCCAATTGATATAATAGGATAGTCATATAAAGGTTTAAAGATTGTATTAAGACAAATTATATTATTATGTTTTGAGTTATATTTTATCATAATGGGACAGTTATATTCCGTGTAAGTTGCTGATTAAGTATTGGTTGTGTGATATAAAATCAAAAATGAATTTATAATTTTTAGCAACAATATTATATTATATAATATAATGTAATTTGCAAAATATATTTCTATAAATTATTATACATTTGTAACATATTTTTTTCTTATAATTTTTAAAACTTGAACAAATTTTTTGAATTTATAAAGGCAAGGGCTAAATTACTGTATTCAACTTAACCTTCTAATGGCAGTTAGCTTAATAATTAATAATTGTTATTAAACATCAAAACTAAACACCTAGCTTAAATACGGTTTAAATTTTTCGAAATAAACGTTAGAATATTGAAATGCATTGTAATGATATTGAAAAACCGTTACATTTTTTGAATTGTAAGTATTAATATGTGGGATTTGTTTGATTAGATATTTATTTATTAACTTTTAGAAATGAATATTAACATTTAAGTATTATAAAATTATCATTGAATGCAGTGATATAATATTAGTGTTATATTTTATAATACAACGGCTATTTCATATAATTCACTGCTAATTGTGATAATAAATAAACTGTGTTTGATATAAATTCATAGGTTTACAATAGTATTAAAATTTTTATTAATGTTATTAGACATGTAGACACTAACTTGTATGCGAAGAATATTCTTTCACAATTATAAACTATTAGATATTATAATTTATTGATAAATTTTTTTACAAATACAGTATTTAAGTTCAGGTGTAATTTTATATAAATATACTATTAATTTATAATTTACTAATATAAAGTATATTTAAGTAAACTTTTAAACATTTAAAATAATGAAATTCAGTTATTTGGCTAAAAAGCACTTACCATACAGTTTGCCCGAAATTCATGTGATATAAAAATAATCATAATTACCTTTAATCAAAATTCACTAAACTAACCTAACATAACCAAACCTAAATATACTTAACATAAACAAAATAGAGGGATTATACTGTAGTTAATTGTTGTGGTATATGTTTTATGACAGTATATTCGGCCAAATAACTGGAATTAAAATAATTATATTATTATATTATGAACAGTTTTTTAATTGCAACAAATTTAATGTTTATTTCTTTTTATTACTATCTGTTATGTTTTAATATCAATTATTCATATTTTTATCAAAACTTCTAAAGCAATTATTAGTGTCTATAGAGACCGGGGTTAAAATACAACTCCCTGTCCACGTTTTTCATAATCAGCTCCGGACGTTGTTGTATAAGAGCCCTGCTCATCTCATCGCACGTCTATATAATAATAAATACGGTTAATTAAATAGTTATAACTAATATATAAAATTTTCAAACACACCTTGTTAAATATTTGTGTCAAATTCAATTCGTACGCGTATTCAGCGATACAGTGGCTGAGTGCCTGTCCATATAATGTGTATCCATTGCCGGTATAAAAGGACTCAGTACCTAATCATGTTTTATAAATGATAAACCGCAAAATTAAATATTTAATAATAATAATTTTAAATGAACCATGATTATATTACCATCGGCACAGGCATAGCATATGAAGGTGCGAGTGGTGCCGTCCATCCACTCCCTATCCACCACTGGTTCCTGCGGATTGACACCCGTATCTACACAATAACAACAAGGTAATATTTTGTTCTCATAAATATAGGTAGGGTTAGTCCAATTAGTACCTAAGCATTTGATAAGGCTAAGCTAGGAAAGTTCACTTTTTCAATACTATCCTAATATATGAAAGGATTACGAAAGTGAACTATAACTGATAGCCACGATTGCTTGCGCACTAATTGAATTGTCCCATATTTATATTTGGCAGTAATTAAGTAACAAGTAAACTAGGTTGCACTCACAATATCTACAGCAATTAAACACAAAGATTTTGGGCTTCAGTCTGAGAGTCACATGGCATTTATTCTCCGAAAACAGGTCGACCAGCTTTTTGATGTGTATTTCATCGCTGGCACCGTTACCCTGGACCATCTGATCGCGACCATGGCCTATGAACATCACAATCAGCGCATCCTTTCTGAACTCCCCTTCGGAGGCAGTCTTAAGAGTGTCCACAATCTGATCGCACGAATAATTTCTATAGACATTGACCGAGAAGAATAGCTTTTGGAAGAGGTCATCAAAACGATCTGCCTCATTTTGCAGGTCAGGCACCTGCAAAAACAACAACACGCGACCCCTGGGGGCGCCGTCCATAACGAACCAACGGGAGGTGCCCGAGCGCAAGGTGTTTGCCTTCTTAACGGTTAGTATAACATCCTGTGAGTATACGAGAGGTGCTGTCCCCTGATTGTAGAGCTCCAGCTCCCGGGCGGCGTCAGGTTGGTCGGACCTTCTGAGAAAGTCAACCAGCTCATTGCACGCATTACGATCCCGGTTGAATTCAGTAAATATGAACACCTTTTTCCCGGTTATATCGGTAATCCCCTATAAATCACGTGTTTTAAGTTTAATTTTAGCATCTGATATAAGTTTAGATAAATTTGAAGCAAATGCTCTTAATATTATGACCCTGATCATATACAACAAGTGAGTAATAATACATACTTATCTATTAAAATTAAGTTATTTTGTATCAGAATCAAACTATTACGGGCACATTGTTTCAAATTTATCTGGCTTATAGTATTGAATCAATATTGATACTAATTATAGTCAGATATTGTGACTTAGAACTTAATGTTTTAACTCTGAACTGCTATTAGAGATATTAAATATATTTAATTAATTAATTAAAATGTTTCAGAGTCAAGCCATTTTGTTGAAACAATTTTTAACAATTAACATTCAAAATAAATATACTGTAATTAAAATAGTATACTTGTAGTGTCCTAATTAAGTTACGAGCACAGGTATGGGTTTCTAATAGTGTCATAAACAATGGACTCAATGTGACGAGTGGTAGGAATTGGTCCATGTTTTGCATAAATCTGGTCCGTACTTCCTCTTTATCCATTGTTGCTATAAAACCCTGCTAACAATTAACATACACTTAAAAATACAATTAAATATTTAATTTACACTTTAAAATATGTTGCTTCCGACACTCAAACTATTCACAGTACTGTGCGGTATGTTGTGATTACATTTGAATGACTTCAGCCTATACAGAGGTGTACGCAATCATTGGCTTATAATAAAGGGGATCAATACTTAGAAATAATTAAGGTTGTCATTTTACGCGTAATATAATTTTAGTGTAATATTACGCGTAATATTACACTTTTACTGTAATTTAGTAAAATCACAATATTAATTGTTTTTATTAAATACCAATAGATTTTTATATCAGAATCAAAGCTGTAATGGGTTATTAATTCATTGTGACTTTTATAGTGATCTTTGATAAGAATCAAGCGGTTTTACTAATCATCGACTAAACTTTAACTAATTAACATACCTTAATTAGATATAAATTGACATAATTTTCAGATGTCAAGTTATTGCACTTTTAAATAAAATATTGAATAATTTTTAATTTAAAAAAAATTTACACTAAATATGGTTCTTACATGGATTTAATTTTACGTAAAATGCTTTTGGAGGTGTAATATTACACTGTAAAATGCGTAATATTACGCGCCGTGCAACCTTAGAAATAATACAATAAAACAGTAATAAAACACAATTCTGTTACAGTGCACATGTATGCAAACTGTTTTTATCATTATTTTTACACTCTATGTGTAACTGTTTTTTTGTGCTTTTTATTATACACCAATGATTGCTCAACACCCCTGTATACACCTCTGTTCATTTATGGCTTACGTGACCGTGTCAATTTAAAGATAAAGCAAAATTTAACTACTTTTACACAATGTTAGAGTTAAACGTGAAATTTAAACTTACAATTATTGTCGTATAACTAAAGTAACTTAAACTAATTTTTAAATAATTGTATTTTGTAATGTTTTAGGAATTTAATTAATTAATAAAACTTATAAAATTTCAAGTTTACAATAACTAGTTACCCTAAGTTACAATAAGTAAAATATATAACGTAAATGCGAAAAAAGTCTCAAATTGATTTTAAAGATATTATTACCGATAATCAGAGTTTTTTTACCATTCAGAAAGGTGGTCGATTTATACCACGCCTTAATTATGTAGTTCGACAGGTGTCCACATGACCTTAGGTCCATAATTTAGCCCTTGTAATGTCCAAACACAAAAAATAAAAATTCAAAACCCTGCCATTTCTTTATTAATTGGAATAATTTAAAAATTCTTTCAGATATCTTATTAGCACAGTTAGTAGCATATAAAACATAATAATATCTTTGATTTAAAATTTTTATAATTAAATAAAACTATCAAAAATATCAATTCTCTACATATAATGTCTCATTAAGCTGGTTTGATTCTAAATGCCATAATTAAAATTAAATGGAATTCAATATTGCAAAGTTAAAAGTTTATTTTAAGATTAACATATAAATATACTTGATTATACATAAACAAAATATTTTATATTTTAGATAACTTATAAAATTATACATTATAAGTTTGGATATTTAAATAAACTATAGTATTAATCCTATGCTAATCCTATGGGAAAATTAGCTTAAAAGGCCCAATATCACATGCTAATCCAATGGGAAAATTGACTACAATGGGATCAAAATCCCATTCTTATCCTATAGGGAAATTTACTCAAATGGCCATAAATGTCATGCTGAACCTATGGCTGATCAAGAATAATATCCCACGTTTAATAAACATAATTATTTAACTGATTGTCAACAATGGGTTGAAAATTTTAAATATTTTTAATATTCTTTACAATACTAAATTTTTAACAATCCTTATATAAACTTTATAAATTTAGAAAACAATAGGGTAGGGTTAGAAAAGGTTGGTTAGGGTAGGTTTGTTTAGTTCAGGGAATTCTATTTTATTATCTACCTGGACCTCGTAAGTCGTTTCATAGCATACTTCTGACAAAACATATGTAATAAAACAAAACATATTTAATAGGTTTTATTAATTTATGTTGAATTCTAGAACCGCGGTTAGGCATCGAATTGCCTGTCAATCCTTGTTTGTTATATACACTTTGAACCTTTGAATGATCAAATCCTAAACTAAAAACACCTTATTTCTAATCATATTCAAAGTAAAATTTACAAAAATATATTCAAATGAAAAATAACCTTATAATAAATACATTGTAATGATTTATACTCATTTAGAAAACATATTTGCCTCCTAATGATAATGCCTGACATTTGTTCAATTCTAGTATGGGCGCGTGGGTCCGTTAAACTTTACACTTTTTAATATGTTTGTACCTTATGTCACACAAAATTTTGCCTATCGGACCCATAATGCTGAGCCAAACCCTGCTGATAATAGTAGCGGCATTCAAATGTATAATAATTTATTATACAGACAAATATTTTGCGTTTGTGCCAATTATAGAGATTATACAAATAAGTTTGAATTTTTCAATATATCAGTAAAATACAGTCAAAATTATTAACAAGTAATATCAAAAAATACTTTAAATAAAAGTAGCATTTTTGAACAATTTTATCATAATAAATATCAATAATAACAAAACATATTTAGCTTTTAGTTCATAAAATTTATAGAAATTAATAATTTATATTTTATAAAAATATAATTTTATAATAATATATTAATAAAAAAATTGCTTTAAAAGTGTTTGACATCTGGAGCATAATTTGGGGGTGTTTTGGGTAGACTCGGGTTAAAATAAAAGTCCCTGGTCACCAAGAACTGACGTATCTCAGGCCATTGATCTAGCTCCTTCATACGGTCTAAAGTCTATTAGTATTAAAATTTTTACAAATTACCTCGTACATTTTATATAAAAATTTATATTTTAAAATTAATATACCCCACATCACTTACCACTACAGACATCAAGTTATTTATTGTCCGCATTATTAGTGATATAATTTTCTAGAAATGTTTCCCAATATATTTATATTTTTAATAGTAAAAATTTTAGAAAATACATTTTTAATTTATAACAATGAATTCTAAATCTTATAGGTCATTTACAAAATGAGCTATATATCTGAATTTTCCTTTGAACAGTTTTTGTATGTTCAAATATCAAATTGGAAAAGATATAATATTAGTTTTCATAGGTATATTAGTTATCATAGATATCTAGTATTTTGTGTAATGAACAATTAGTGTAAAACAAAATTAATTTAGCTATAAATATTTTGATTGATCATTGTTTTTAAATTAAATATTAGAAATTATTAATATAATATAACTAACAATGAAAAATTAGTGGGTCTATAATGTGTATTTATATGTATTTATGTGTACGTACTGAATGAAAGAAAATTGTATTAATAGTTTGCAAATAATCTATTAGTAATAATTTTTGTTTGTAAAAAATCTCATCAAGTGAATTTAATTTATTTTATTTTATACAAATATTCATTATTATTGATTCAAAATGAACACAAGCTTAGCAAATAATATGACACATACTGTAGTTTTAGATAAAATATTTAAGTTTATTATTCAGAGATTGTTATGCCTTACAGAAAGCCTATCAAGTTAAATGAAT
>CAJPVJ010002483.1:0-12981 GCA_905397405.1 Oppiella nova
ATTTTAATTTCAAATTTCGATTATAAAACACATTCTCGCAAATTGTTTTTCAACAAATCTTATTACATAAAAGTTTAAAGATTTGATTTTGAATATAAATTATAAGAGGACTCACTTGGATGCGTGTCCGTTGCCTGCCGGTGCGAATCAGTTGTGTGCGAAAAAAAAAAAATATAAAAATATTTTAATTTATTTTCATTTTTCTTTGAGAAAACGCATTTAAATATTGTTGAGAAATAAATTAATAGATAAGTGTTTGCACTGACACTTGCATCGGCCGCCCACTGCCAGGTCTGATACGGCATAATAGACACCGTCTGATGGTTTTGTCAAGTCGTTTGAAGTATCGGTTATATTCTCATCAATGGCTCCGATTGTGGTCTCCTCTAAAGCCGACGTTCTTATGTTTATTCTGATGTTTTCAATGAAAATAAGTAGAAAGCAAAGGAATTTTGAGTTCAATTTCACCTCATATATGGAATATTAAATAAATTTCAATATAAAACTTTTAAAGACCTGTTGAACACAATTTTGATGTCAGTGGCAGTGACCCAGTCTTGTAGGACTGGACTGTTGTCAAAATCATAAGCAGATGGTCGTCCTTCTAATGTACTGAATGCAACTCTTGCGCCAGGAATTGGTTCAGTGTTAGAATCAGCACATAATGGTTCTTGTTCATTGGCTTTGATTTAAAATCAATTAAACCATTAATTATATAACACTCGGTAAGTATAAGTGAATGAAGGCAATCTAATTAATTAGTTGAGTAATGAATACCTTTAGTAATTGCGGCCCTATTTTGTCTTCCGTACACTTTTCTGCATTGACTCGAATAGTATTGGAAGGGATGCCACGACTCCCCGTAATCCATGCTTTTGAATATAGCCATAGAATCGGGTTTTGCGGCACAGAATTGGAGACTAATATAAGTCAACTCATATTTTTTGCTCAAACTTAGTGTTAGCGTAACGTTTTGATTAACTTGTGTAAATGGCTCTGATATCCAACAGCTCAGGTTATTTGGATTATTCAGATCAGTCAGATATGATGCTGGATGTCGACGCTTAGGGTTGCTCTGGTCGCACACCTGACAGTCCCGTATTATGTCTCCCCTCTCGTCGTTTGAGGCCACACATAGACGTGTGGGAGGGTTACCACATTCGCTCGACACCTGACATACAACACACCGTATGTTTCAATCGATTTATTTTTAAAAATAACAAAAAAACTACACATTATAAGAGGGATTTAAGCTAAAAAATTTGCTTCAAAAGGCAAATATTTTGCAAACAAATAAACCATAAGTGGTTACTTTTAAGGTAAGAGTCATAACTTATTTTAGTAAAACCTAAAAATGATAATCTCATAAAAATAAACTCATTTCGGACCTATTTTTAAACAATTTCTAAAGTTGTTTAAAACAATTGACACAAAATAATTAGTTTAGAGAAAGAGAGAGGATATGAGAGGGAGTCATACCTTAACTTCTTTAGTGAAGGCCGCGTTCACGAAGTCTGGAATACAACGGCGCGGGTTTCCTATGGAGTGACACAATGAGCAAAAATTGTCCAAAACATGGTATCAATAATTTTTAATATATTACTTTTCATTAGAAAACAAGCAATAAATTACAAACAAACTCTTAAGCACTTGAAACAAATATAGTAATTATCTTAAAAGGAAAACATAAAAAATTTGAAAGAATAAGTAAAATGTGTTAAAAGTATTTTCGTATAATATATGGAGATATTTGTTGGGAAGACATGAAAACATGAAGACATGAAGACATGAAACACATACCCAACTCGTCATAACAAGGATCCGGTGGTTCTGATTGCGATGAGAAGAGACTTAAGAAGGAAGCGTTTACCACAATGTTCTTGTAGTTCAATAAACTGCTGGTCACCAGTAATAACAGGTAGAAAAGCGGCCGTTTGTGGTAAACCTCAATCATATTCATTCTTATGTTGTTTCGATGGCATAAATGGCATAAATTGTTGGTCTGTATAATGAGAAGGCGTTTCTCACTTCTAAACCGATTATTATGAGTCCGATTCACTGAATGCTTGAAAATTATTTATTTACCGCTTAGTTATCACAACTTATTATTAGTTTCTATTTATGTCTATATTATGCGATAACTTCACTTAAATCGTTATTTTAAATGCGAGCATAATTAAAATGAATGCAAATGTGCTTGTACAGGTATCCAATATTTTTCAAACAAAGCTTGGATTGAGATTACATTTATCCCATTGCTTCCAACGATTAATCATTTGGTTTGGAATTTCTTTTGTAGATTTTGTCCAAAAAAGCAATTAGTGTTATATTGGCTACAGGTTGATGACAAACAAGTGAAAATAACTTTATATCATTAGTTTCAATGGAATTACTCGAGAATTACACGATAAGTCCCAATGAATTCAGTATTATATTAGTCATTGAGTTTATTATCTTATTCTTTGAGTGTTTTGAACACAAATCACATTAAATTAGATTTAGTGGACAGCAGTGTTGGACAGTGAGTAACTATAATTAGACAATATTGAAGCACTTCTTACACTAATATAGCGTAACGAATACCAGTAATTGAATGAATGGTATGACTGGCCGTCGGCGGCACTAAAAAACACAATTGCATTGACGGCCGAAGCGTTTCGCAGAGTGTATGAACACTACTCTAAGACCGTAAGAATAGATGGTTTGAATAGTTGAGCCCAAACTCAATGAATGAATGAATGCTCGACACCTTTAGCTCAGGCCTTACCTCACACACAGAATTAAAGCCCATCTCCGCCTACGAATAGCAGGAGTCCAACCATTGAGAGGCAATACGTTTGGCGCAACTCTACCACCACTTCCATACACTTCCCATACGTTTCGAAACTAACTTTTTTCTCTTCTTTTTCATTATTTATGATATATTACTCGCATTCTCTTCTTAATCAAAGTTATTGACTATTAATGGCTTTTGTTTCTTATTTGTCATCAATATTTTATAGCAATAAAAAGTTAATCTCAAAAATTGAATCCAATCTCAGCAATGTGCAAAAATAGAGACATTCTTTCACTTCTCAAATTGAAAACTACAGTATTTTTATCATTAGTCTCTTGTCATGTGTTTTAATCATTTTGTCGCTCGAGTCACAGATATCATTGAATATTATTATAAGCATATTATTATTATAGTATTTATTGCTTAGATATGGATTTAAAATGAATTTAATATATTAGAAGTATTGATTGCACTGGTATCAGATTAAACCAAATGTATACAAAATATTAATATAACCCGAATAAATGGCAATGAAGTTCATTGTCATAGAATGTCATTTGGTTTTCATATAACAGTCAACACATTATGTATAATAAAATGCATTCATTGCAGACGGACTCACGCTATGAATACAGGGATTATCCCAATAGGTCTTAACGAGTGTCTCATCTCTAAAGCAATAAAATTCTAATACAAACACAGTTTGAAAGTCATTGTATTTAATGAATATATTGTCTGCACTGTATTTGCCATTTGCTGTTAGTTTGGGTTCATAATATGACATAAGATAATACGAGTGCAATACTACTGTACCACAGAATAGAGACATAGGAATTAATTTAAGGGTTTTTATATCATCGGTTCAGATATTAATTCTCATTATTATTGGACTCAAAAACAAATTAAAACAATTGAGAGAAAACTAAATATCATTTAAATTCAATTCTTTGCAATAACTACAAAAGTTTTATATATTGAGTCTCAGATTTGGTTGCCTTTTTGGTTCAATTTCGCCGACTTTCGCTTTAGGCCTCGAGTCGGAGGGCTTTCCCTTTCAGTTCATACTTAATGTGTTTTTCGTTTAAAGTATTTTTGAATCATTACTTCATTACTGAAAGTGATATTAAATTCTAACTTTTGAAAAGAAATTCTTTGTTAGAAATATAATGGAAACTCAGGCAATAACTTATTTATTTCTATAGCTTTGAAATAAATTTAGAATTTCTAACATTTTTTGGGGTTTCAATAAATAATAATTTATTATTTGTTATATATTGTAAAATATATTAAATAAAACTGTTCTCTTATTGCATATTAATAAACTTAGATATGGTTAATATTATAAAGTTAATGTTTTACAATATTTTTATTGAATATTTAGGTATGATCCAAATAAATGACATTATTTTCAAATTCATAAAAACATTTTAGAAAATATTTATCGCAAATATTTTTACAAATGTCTACATGTGATGAAAAATTGGATCCTAAAACACAGATTATAAGGGTGTTATGAAAATACCACAAATTAAGTTATACAGTATTTAGAATTACTAACTGTAAGAATATGAGTTCATTTTACAGTATTCTTAGACAATATCTGATTCATATAAATGGGTTCTCATTCATAAATCAACACAAAACAAGGTTTACCTCACATTTGTTTATTTATTCATGCAATTCAATTGCTTTCATATGAGTACTGAACTCACTATTATTAGAATTGTTTCATACAGACTTCCTATTATCTATAATAAGTTAACTGTTTATTAATAATAAATTTTATTTTATATTATCAAAGGACTTTTTGTTATTTAAAAATCATTAGAAATTAATAAAAATAAATTATTAAGTAGTGTTTCAAGTTTAATTACCCATAACACATATATAATTATTTAAAATTAAAAATAAATAATAATTGCCCTTTTAAATATTTGTCCATAAATAAATATTTAATTCTCTGTGAAGTAATGCTATTTCAAGAATAATATTGTATAAGATTATGGAAAGTGAATGTGAATGCAATGCCGGTATTAGCCATGAATGAGATATAAGTGATATAAGTGATGGCATATATGATGAGCTTATTTATGAAAAGCATTGGTTTTGTCGTTGCCATCAATCAATTGATATAAAAGAATAGGTTATGGCATACAATATACACTATATTGACAAACGTATCGTACAAATGATGGTTACATAAGAATATAAATTGCAAACCAAAGACACATAACACATGCGATTCTGTGATTATGCCTAATATCTAAACATCTGCTCATAAGAAAACTTTGTTTCGCATTATTTCCTTAACAAACATTTTCAAAGTTAAAACGAAAGCCATTTTTCAAAACATTTGAACATTTAATTAATTGGATGAAAACAAATCCAAGTCTGGCTTTTGTGCCAGAATTACATCGAAATGCCAGTGAATGTAGACTCACTGTAAAGCACTTGAGATACTCGATAGTGTTGACGGAATTCAATGCAAATGCAAACAAACACACAGTTCACTGAGAAATGCTTTATTTAAACACTGTTTCATGATTTTAATTTCCACTCATTTAAGCGTTGTTTCTAATTTAAAATATTTTACTACAAAATGTATCATTAGTTTCAATTTTAATACGTTTTCATACAAGTTCTTAAAGCACACAAACAAACATTTCAACAAACATACGATATTGTTAACTAATTTGAGCAAGTACTCTACATTTATACTGTATTGATCCAATTAAAATTTAACTTTAATTATTAAATATAAAAATCTTATTGATTTAAATTGTTTATTATATAAATTAAAATATAAACATTTATATTCATTAAAAATTAGTTCATTTCATTGAGTCATATATACTGTAATCATATAATTATTTACAATACGAGTAATTAATTTGATTTTTTGGTTTTACGTTTAAATGGAAACGAGTCGAGTAGTGGTGGTTCGGCCACCCGTTCCCCAAACATCACCCGATCCGTCAAGTGTTCAAATAAGTCCTCTTTCTTAGACTTAGACTTAGACTTAGACTTACTCTTCACTCGCTTTTTCTCTCTCCTCTTGTTTTCTATTAATTTCCGTTTCAATCGTTTATTACTTTTAGTCTTTTTCTTGTCGTCCGACTTCTCTTCCACTTTGTCTTCATTTGTGTCCAACTTTTGGCAGAAGTCGACGTCAAAGCGGTCCTCAATGTTGGCCTCAGCCTTGGCTTTAGCCGACAATTTGGTCAATCGGCTCATGAAGTGGATCTCACTTTCATATAATCCCTGTTCAATCACTTCTGGCAATTGTTTCGCACTTCTTGTCATCCCTTTCTCTATCGGCTCCGATGTCGTCCTCACTGACCATCAATTCAACCATCAATTAAGTCGCCATTCATTCAATTAATCACAAAATCAAAACAAACCACAAATCAATTCATTGTTAATCTTCTTCCTCTTATTCTTCTTAGTGTTGGTCTTGTGTTTCATCTGTTGTTTCAGATCCAGGATTTGCTGCCATTTTCTGGGAATCGACTGATCCTTGAATTTGCTGTTAAATACATTCAAATGATATGTCAAATCAATTTGCATACAAATCATATACAAACACTCACTTGTCTGTGCCAATATGACCATGATCATTGTGGTCATTATCGTGGCACGTGTTGTCCACACACTTAAACTTCTTGTGTCGACGACTCTTAGCAATCCTCGAGTGTCTCATCACTTATCTGAAGACACAATGGATGTGTCACTCGTGTAATGATTAAATTAAAAAAGTGACAAGTTTTTAATGATAATATTAGTTTTCACATTTTTAACAACTTTACAATTAAAGTATTTTTACTTCTTTTTCTCGTGACATTTATTATGTGTTTAAAACTTTATTACTTATGATATATTCATTATATTCAATAACTTTTTTGCTTTTAAAATAATACAAGTTGTATAATCAATCATACAATTCTTGTTTTCTAATAACTTATGCTTTTAATTTAATTTAATAAAAATAAAATTTAAGCAAAATTAAAATAAGTATTAGTTTTGATGATTAAATAAAATAAAAATAAATTTAGCAAAATGTATAGAATAAATGATTCACAGGATTTGAAACACTCTTAATTAACTTAAATATATAGCAATTAATGAGTTTCTTTTATTTAGCAAATTAAAGGATATGTATGTATATACAGTAGTATAAACTACAGGATATGGCATATAGTATATGCAGTACAAATTATATTATAGAATTCAAATATTAAGTAACTTTTTAATTACCCCAAAGACTTTATAATAATTTTGTTTGAAATAAAAGAGTTATAAAGATTTCTCGTATAAGTTATAAAAGTATTATGAAAATTACGTGCATTGGATGAGTTTGTGAATTAATTTGAATAGTGAATTATTAAATTCTATGCAATGTATAATGATAATTGTATAATGGTGCAATGTTATTATAATATATGAAGTGACAGTTTGACGGAATGTCAATTTGATTCATTTCTTATGTTAAACTTGTTTTGTTATTCAAAAATACTATCAATAGATTTATCCCTAACTAATAAACTAAAAAAGTCTTAAGCCAAGCAAACCAATGAGCCGGCAATTTGTTAAGTCAAACATTTTTGCGAAATAATTTAGAAATTCCTTTAAATTCTTATGAGAGCCTAAAGCAATGTTCATTTGGTTGGACTCACCTCTTGTAGTCGTAATCTCTAAACTCTATTATTAAAAAAATAATACAGAATTTGTCTCAAAAATTTATTCTAATCCTTACGGTCTTATCGGACGGAGAAATCTATTTAAAAATTATAAATCAAACCAAATATATGTAAAATTATATGAAAAAGTTTAAAATGTGTTGCAATTATAATATGTATCTAATTATTGCAATAATAATAAATAATAAAGCTATTAATTAGGTACAGGGAATAAATATTAGATAGAGAGCTGTTAATTAGTGTGTATTTTGTAAAAACAATTGCTTTTGATAGAAATTAGTCGTATTAGTGAAGTGAGGTCTGGAGGACTAGCTGTAAGATGGGTTACTCCTCCGGCGCCATCACCACTGGACGCCTTCAGAGCCTTCAGATGTGGGTTCGGATGGCGTTTGAACTGAACGGAGGGATAGAGGGTCTGCAGAGTGAGAGGCGCTCACAACAGTTGTCGTGAATTACTTCACAAATATTTCCTCCAAAAATTCAAACTTCACATTGCATTGAAAAACATGGAGATTGTCGGAGTCTCATCTCACGCTGACTTTATAACACGCAATCTCTTAACTCAATAAACCCCTTCCCCTCCACTTCCAAGTGATCGCTAATATAAATAAAAAATTTTATGATTTCTTTTTGTTCTCCAATGACAATGAATTTATCAAAAAGAGAAGTTTTAATTATGAGTTTCTTAACATTGCATTTAAGCTTACAAATTATCTCTTTATTTGTATTATGTGTCACAAAATGTTAACATTTTTCAAATTTATTCAAAGTATAACATAAATTGTGTGAAGCTTTTTTGCAACAAATTTGCTGAGCTTTTAGATAAAATTCATTTTATTGTATTAAGTGTTTTGGTCTTGAATTTGTTTAACAGAATTTAAATTCAAGTTTAAATTAATATTACATAAAATATTATCATTCATACAGTCTGTCTGCTTATATCATAAGTGATTTCAAATGAAAGTTCAAAGAATTCTTTAATAAATTAGTTATGATTTATGAATTTTGTTTATTGCAAATAAATTGATTTATATTTCATTTTAATTGAAATAAATAAAGAAAAGGATATTATATTAAATATAATTTATTATATACTAAGGGAATAAATGCTATTTCAAGTTCATTAGCAATAAATGTTATATTTATCAGATTTCTTATAAATTTCAAATCAGACTGAATTAAATTTAAAACATGGATAAAAGTTTTTTATTTTACACATTTTGTGTGAAAAATACTGTATTACTTAAAAACAAAAACATAATTTCTCAAAAACTGTAAAAATCTGATTTTGATGTGTGAAAAAATATAAATTATCCCTCATTTTAATGAATTAAAAATTTTGGTTTTTAAAAAGTTTGTTTTCATAAACGTTTTCGTGCAATTTATCTTATAGCCATAACATTATCTCAAAAACAGTTAATTATTACTTGTATGCAATGAATTGCAAATTAGTTATTGTTTTATGCTGTAACTTCAAAATGTTACCAATTATTTATGTGTTATTATTACATAATTTATAACAAAAAATGAAATACTTCTTACACTAAGAAATTCTATATGCTATACATTCTTGGATTAAAACTATTGCTAATATGATAGCTATAATAAAAAGATATTTTGTTGTTATGTCTAAACAATGCGTGATATGTATTGATAGGGAGAAGTGAGTACTAGAGAGCAGATGTGACTTTCAATTAACTTAATTCTGTTGGCGTTTATTGAGAGCAAACATATTTTCCTCTTCACCTCATCTATGCTTACATTCATCTTATTCTTCGACTTTGTCTTTGTTTGCATTCATTGTCTTAATATGTAATACACAACAAATACAATGTAATTGCCTTTTTAGAAAATTCCCTATCGTTTCATCAAATAAGTTATTTTTTCGATAATTTCAAGACATATTTAAAACATCAATCATTTTAATATTGAATGAATTTATTGTTCTTAATAAATGCGAATAATGTATCATATAATAAGTCATAATTATTTTTTAGAATCTCAAATTCATGGGTACAAATTGTTTATATTGATATTACATAATATATACATGTATAAACTCTTGAAAAGAGGACATATTTTGGGTTACTTTTATGGATTAAAACTTGTCAGTCAAAAAATCAAAATATGATTAATTAATATAATTTAAACTAAATAAATATTCATAAACACATTTAGCAGTCAACTACATTTTAGAATTTAAGAATTTTCAATTAAAATATTTATGAAAATAAAAGTTTAGACAGAAAAATACATAATTACATAAATAAAAAATTTCAGACTAAATATTTATGATAAAATCTTAAATAACTTATTGTAAAATACCATTACTCTTATTATTTATTGTTATATTAGTTTTCTTATTATGTAATGATTCAAAAAAGTGTTTAATTCAATTATTTGCACAATAATTGATCCAAAATAAATTTGTTTTGTTAGTTTGGATAAATAATTGAGATAAAGATTGATTAAGTTTGGGACGACAAGAATATCTCGAATGTGAGACAAGACTAGTATTGGTTGTCCATCGAAATGATTAATTTGATTGAATAGATTGAAGACTATGTCTACAGTATGTATAGAATCAAGTGTTGTATAGTTATGTGGAGTAGTGTTACAAAGACTTTAAGAAACATTAATTACAAACAATTGAAGGGCTATTGTGTTGGAATGCAATCGAATTCTGGGTATGAGTTGATTGAAGAATACCTTCAAAATGGACTACAGTTTGGATAATAGTGTTTGGAGTACTAGTTTGGAGTACTAGTCTGTACTATAAGGGACTGTTTGGAAACAGTTTATCTCATGTCTCATCTCTTGTGCTAATTATGTGTGGTTTTCAGTATTAAGCCCTGACTTGTGCTCACATTACCAGTTGCCATAAGTATAGCATCGGATACGCTATAAGTAAAGCATTTGACAAATGACTCTCTTATCACAATAACACATCTCGTATTGCATTGAATGTGTGGTCCGACACCTAAGAGATAGTAAATCAAAGCCAAACTAACTGTCATTTATATATAGAAAAATGCTTTTTATCCTAAGCGCTAGTATTTGTTTAGATTTGGTCGCCTTTCATAACAATTTGCCGCCGATTAGGCACTGAGTTCTTGTCGTATATCACCGGTCAGTTGACTGGCTTTAGATCCTGAGATGGATCCCATGTGAAGACTTGCCATATGTTTCAAGTCTTCCGAAATGTTCAGACATTTGTTTGATTTTTGAGTTTCTTTTTTGTCTTCGCGTCTATCCTCTCATATGAGACATCATTCAAGTCATACACTCTTCTCGCAAATGTTTTACACAATCAATGAATAACTCAATGAATGTGTTATATATGATGCCATATATTTACAATACGATATAAAGTAGATTTGTTGCAATTATAGTATGAAAAATAGTGGAGTTGTAGTGCAAAGTCATGTCATTGGGAGCCTTAATGTGCCAATCGTTATACAAAACCTCAGTTGAATTTCACTGCAAACACATAATTCAATAATTTCCTTGACATCCCTTTATTTTTATATCAAATAAACTATTATTTATGTTAAGACTCCAAGAATTTTATAACCCATTCAACTCTAATTAAACGAAATCTTTTAAATTCCTATACCATTAATGCAGTGGTATTCACACAAATTGTACATTCAGTAGAGATTGTAGTATTTATTCTGTAAATATTAGTGATTTTCAATTTGAAACTTAATTCCCTTTAGAATGAATGCATTTATAAAATTCATTCACAAATTGATTGGTCAATAGTCTGCCGCAAATATAGACACAGTTTTCAATTTGTTATTTGTAACCATTAATAATACAAGAGATGATTATATTATACATCTATAGACTACAGTATAGCACTAGACAGAAGACCCTCATCATTATAGCCTCAACTCAAATACTTTTACTAACAAAACCTTTCATTTAGTGGACATACCTTACGGTTATAGTTAGTCTCACCATCCCTTCAAAACATATACGAAAACAATTATTTTATTTTTGTTGAATTAATTTGATTTCCGAGATAATTGAGTCCAATTCACATCTATTTATTTAATACTCAATGAATTATTTATTCTTGTATTATATGTATAGCGAATACAGACATAAACATGAGATCGTATGAATTGTTTGTATATATTGTCCTTATTTTGAAGCCCCGAATATTTTCATATAATATCATTGATTTGCTTCAATATTGTTTAACACATGGTGTTGGCCCAAGCCATACCATACCATACCATACCATACCATACCATACAATGATTTTTGTAGCTTTAATTGTGTTATGTTATGTGCTTTGAGAGCACTTATTGTTTTATGGCCCGAAGCTATTGTGCCACCGATGCCACCAACGAAGCAAATTATATTAACGGTTCCAATACTCCAATACAACTATTTCTTTGTTCAATTGAGTGTCAAATATATAATTCGTAAAAATTTTCCTTTCAATCACTTTTAAAACTCAAAAGTCGTGATTTAACACACTTTTGTTAACTAAATGAATATTTCACTCACTATTGGCGTATGAATAATGAATGCTTTCTATGAATAATTAGCTCTAATTATAATTTTACACCAAATTGACCATCACACACTTAATTAACTGAACAGATTTTTTTAGCATACATCTAAAATACTTTAGCATAAATCGGTTTTATTATTAACTTTTTGTATTACAATTCTTTAATCTGTATATTGTGTTTAATTGCAAAATGTTTACAAAGTTAATAGTTTTTATATTTAAAAGCTAATTAGAGGATGATTTAAAATATAATTAAAATGACTTTGTGATTGCCTATAGCGTGTAACTGCAACCTCCACGCCCGCAAATGTCGGTTCAATATGGAGTTATACAAACTATCGGGCCGTAAGAGTGGAGGCGTTTGTCTGAAGTGTCGGCACAACACCGCCGGAAGACACTGTCATTATTGCAAAGAAGGTATTATAGTCTCCATTATATTTAATATTCACACAATTCTAATGAATTTTGCTCTAATGCCTGTAAATCATTAAATGTATTTAAAAAACAAATAAAAAGTATAATTAATTAGTTTAACTGTTAATATAATATATTATTCACGCAACTTTTTTATATTGATATTAGAAAAACTTTAAATATAAAATTCTTGACTATTTATCACACATTAGACTCCATTTAATTCTTCCAAACAATTAGTGCTAAATGAAACTTTTCTGATATTAAGTATAGAAAAGAAAATGTGCTATCTATTTATTAATCTAATGTTTTAAAAATTATTTATTTATTAAAACATTTTCTAATGTATTTTGTTGTTAATTGTTAGGCTATTTTCGGGATACAAGTAAACCCATCACTCATAGGAAGGCGTGTAAACGTGAGTAACTTTGACTTTAATTTTACAATAATTATTGATATACTTTTCTCATGATATGAATGCTCGATATGAAAATTTTATAATCCTCTTTATATAAATTAGTTTTAAATTAACGCTTTAGTATATTTTTAAGTAAAACTTTATAAAA
>CAJPVJ010002486.1:0-12963 GCA_905397405.1 Oppiella nova
AACCTCGCATTAAGAAACCAAAAGCACTGAAACCCAAAACTGACGGAAACTCTACTGTAAAACAAAACTCGAATGACTCGAAAGGAAACGATAAAAACAATGTAAAAGAGAAACACAAAAAAGATAAAAAGAAAACGAAATCAAAAGACAAGAAGAGAGACAAAGAACACAAGAGAGAGAAACATAAAAAGAAAAAAGATTTGGACGCAAATAGTTCTAAAGAAACGGCTGGTGTTTTAGGCGATGACTTGAACGACGATTTGGACCCAAAAGTGTTTGAAGAGTGTAAAGAGCGGATGAGACCCGTGAAGAAGGCGCTCAAAGCGCTCGACAAACCCGACGCGTCGCTCTCCAAGTCCGAGCAAAAGTCTCATTATATGCAACACTTGCGCACTATTGGCGTCCGAATTGATGAATGCCTTCAAGAGTTCTCTTCAGATCCAACGAAATCCAAAGAATGGCGAAACCATTTGTGGACTTTTGTGTCAAAGTTCACTGAATATCACGCGAAGAAGTTATACAAACTTTATAAACATTCGCTTAAAAGNGATGAATGCCTTCAAGAGTTCTCTTCAGATCCAACGAAATCCAAAGAATGGCGAAACCATTTGTGGACTTTTGTGTCAAAGTTCACTGAATATCACGCGAAGAAGTTATACAAACTTTATAAACATTCGCTTAAAAGCGAACACAAAGGGTCTGAAGAGTCGCACACTTCCAGGAGAGACCGACACGATAGGCATCACACGAAACAACAGTCGAGTCATTCCTCATTCAATCCATTGAAACGCGAGTCTTCTTCCTCTGGTTTCACAATCAATAAGATAATGAAGAAAGAACGCGAAGATTACAATCAATTTGATCCAAAAGCTAATAACGTGTACTCCAGTGGTGTCAATATGTCTCAGACATCGGGTTATAGGAACAGTTGGCCCAAACACGATGGCTCTAACACGGGGTCTATGAGACCCATGCCTTACGAGAGGGACAGAGGGGATCACTACCCAAAGTATGTACGCGATGAAACCGATCGTAAGCACCGGTATCCTAATGAAAGGCGTTACAACTCACAAAACGTATCGCAAGGTCAGCACTCGGGTTCCTATGGGAATCATACACAAGCAGTGCAACACTCCGGTGCGCCGTTAGGTCCCAACCGAAGTCACAGTCAATACGATCAGCACTACTTCCCTCACAGTAATGCTGGTGCGCCCATCAATCAGTCTAATCAATACCAGTCCTCCTGGTCCTCATTCAACAATCCCAGAGAACCGCCATATCATCGCAACCCTCATCCCGTTGACAGCTATAGGCGGCCCTTCACTCATAATTCAGATGATAAGCCTTCGCTTAGTCGTTGACTCTAACAGTCTTTACGGTTAATATATATTTCGACAAAATTTTAGACCATTTTTGGGAACAAAACACTAATGAATTTATTTAAAAGACATCAATATGTCTACCGATTGATTGAATAGTAATTATTAAATTTTGTATATATTGTCAATAAATTAAACTAAAAGCACTGAAAAGTTATTTTGTGGAAAAAACTGTGATTTTAATTATAAATAATTATTTGTAAAACATTTCTATGCTTTTCATTTCCATTTCATCGATTGATTGAATAGTATTTGATTTTAATTAATTTATATTTTATTAATTGAAATGTTTTTCAATTAAAAATAATAAAATAATTGTTCAAATTTAATTGAATTAATTTTTTCTAAAGACTTAATTTACAATTAATATTGCAATCATTGACTAATTTGATGGTAAATATCTGAATTGGAGCCAAGAATGAGTTATCTAATGATTAGAGTGCCCGCAGACTAGACAGACATCAATGGTAAGAGTCTATATTAAAGACATTTAGGTTACTCATCCCAACTTCAATGCACACCACACCCATTCAATTGGACGTCATATGTGGACAACTCATGGTTTGTATTGTTTGCTTCAATGCATTGACTGTGAGTTTAGGCAAAGAAGAGCTGATCCGAGATCTGAAGAAATGCCAAAACGTAAGAAACTGTCCGGTGATGAGGGAAGTGATGGACGCAGTGATGCCAGCGATGGCAAGAAGAGACGCAAACTGGACATTGTATGCACTCATATGTCTTATTATCTCAATGAATGTCTAATGAATGTCTTATTTGCGCCAAAAGTCGGAACAATTGCAGGAAATCTATGACTCGATCCGTAACCACAAGACATCTGACGGAAGAGTTTTGTGCGAAAACTTCATAAGAGCTCCAAAGCGAAGAAGTTTTGCTGATTATTATGAAGTGGTTTCCACTCCAATGGATATGATTCGCGTCCAACAGAAGATCAAAATGGATGAATACGAAGACGTGGACCAAATGACTCAAGACATCGATTTGATGGTCACTAATGCTAAGAGTTATTATAAGAAAGAGAGTCCGGAATATATGGACGCCATTGCCTTCTGGAACCTATACGTGGAGGTGAGGAATGAGATGGTAGGCGACGCTTCCAAACAAGACTTCGACGACACGAGTAATCAAAGTCACAGCGCTTTCGATGTCGACGCCATCGACGCCCTCAGCAACAGTGAGAGCGAGACTGCCATTGAATACGACAGTCTCTACGAAGAGCTGTTCAGTGCTGTCATGACTGCCACTACCGACGAGGGCCGACCCCTGAGCACAATGTTTGAGTTATTGCCCCAAAAGGCCACATATCCTGATTACTACACCATTGTGTCGGAACCGATCGACTTGAAGACAATCGGCACAAAAATACAAAACAATAGTTATATTTGTTTGAATGACTTGGAGAAGGATTTGCTACAAATGGTGAGGAATGCGAAGCTGTATAACGAGCCCGGGTCTCAGATATACAAAGACGCCAACACTCTCCGCAAAGTGATCATCGGTAAGAAGAGTGACATTGAGCTCAAGAAATGCCAACCAATCAAAACAAGTGAACGCATTCGAGCCAAACGACTGCTGCCAATGGGCCAGAAGTGGTCGGCCATTACGGCCGCCTTGAAGCACGAGAACGACCCGGAACTGGAGACTAGTATCCAGAGCGCCAACACCAGTACCTTTGGGGACGAGACCACCAACGATGATGTGACCAACTTCTCAGACCCAGAAGACGCTGACACAAACCCTCAGTGGCAGCTCTTTGAGGCCATTCGCAGCCAAACGAACGCTCAGGGAATCGCATTGTCTGACCCTTTCATGCGCTTACCTTCGCGTCGATTCTATCCGGACTACTATAAAGAGATCAAACATCCCATCTCTTTGGCCAAAATAAGAGCCAAAATAAAGACCGGCGCTTACGATAACATCTCTAATTTGGTCGAAGATTTGAGTCTAACCTTCGAGAACGCCATGAAATACAATAGACCCGACTCTAAGATCTTTAAGGACGCCTTAAAGCTTAAGAAAACACTACAATTAAAAGCACAGGAAATACTGAATATTAGTTTAAAGGATTCGGATGACAGTGAAAGCGATGACGACAGCAAAAGCAGTTTCGCTGGAAAGCGTCCCAAACATAAGACATCGAATCCATTGACTCATGAGTTGAAAAAAGCCCGGCGATCGCAACTGGATGTCGACTCACAGCTCAAGAAGCGGATGCGAGTTCTCTATAAGACTTTAATCGATTACACCGACGAGTCCTCCCGTTCCCTAATATTATTGTTTATGGAGAAACCTTCCAAAAAGGCTTATCCCGACTATTATGATATCATTGCAAATCCTATTGATATGAAGACAATTGAGACTAACATCAAATGGGAACGATATCCAAACGAAGAGTCATTGATAACTGATTTTAAGCTAATGTTTAGTAATTGCAAACAATATAATGAAGACAACTCTCAGATATATAAGGATGCCGTCGCTCTCGAGAATGTTCTCATGGATAAGGTTAGAGAGTTGGGACCCTTTCAGCCAATTAAACCTAAGAAGACCAAAGGCCGGGCCTCTAATGTGACGCAACAGAAAATGAGAACTCTTTATAATACAGTGAAAGACTATACGGATGCGAAGGGACGACAACTGTCCACTATATTCATGAAACTTCCATCGAAGACAGAATTGCCTGAATATTACGAAGTGATCAAAAAACCGGTCGGTTTAGAGAAAATTGGTGTTCGTCTCAAGAATGGTGTTTATGACACACTGGAGGACCTGCTCTCAGATATGATTCTAATGCTGGACAACGCGTGTAAATACAATGAACCCGACTCTCAGATATATAAGGATGCGCTGACTCTCCAACAAATTGCTTTGCAAACGAAGATTGATTTGATGGACGACAGCGACACTGGAATTCCTGACGTGAAGGCCATTATTCAAGAATTGTTGACAAATCTCTTCATATCGGTGTATAACCATCAGGACGAAGAGGGCCGTTGTTTCAGTGATTCAATCATTGAATTATCAGAAACCGATTCCAAAACTACTGATCAATCGTCTGAAACAAAACCTCTGAATATGGATATAATTAAACGAAATCTGGATAAAGGAAGATATAAACGACTCGATCGCTTCCAAAAAGACATGTTTGAAGTGTTTGAAAGGGCGCGTCGAGTCTCCAGAACTGATTCACAGGCTTTTGAAGACTCGATTGAATTGCAAACGTATTTCATATATCTTCGGAACGAACTCTGCAGACACGGCGATACACTCCAATCAGCAGCCCTTCAGTATACTGAAGAGGTTCTGATTGCAGACATCGATTCGCTTAAGAGAGAGAAAATACCGAAAGAGCAGTCACTCGAAGATTCTTCGAAATCGGATGAAAAGGAAGCTGAAGAGAGCGCAATGGTTGTCGAGCCCTCAGATAATACTGAGAATGAAGTGGTCTTTAATGACCTAAATATAAAGATCGGAGACTTTGTGTACATCGAGCCCCGGGAGAAGAATATTGAGCCGCATATCATTCATATCGAGAAACTGAGTAAAGACGAGAGCGGAGAGCATTGGATATACGGGCGCTGGTTCTTCAGGCCTTTCGAGACCTTTCATATCGCGTCTAAAAAATTCCTCGAAAAAGAAGTCTTCAAAAGCGATAGCTTTAACAGCACTCCCATGAGTCAAGTGGTCGGCAAATGTCACGTGATGTTTGTCAAGGATTACTTCCGGAGTAAACCTCAAGATTTTGAAGACAAAGACGTTTATGTCTGCGAATCGCGATATTTTACGAGAGCCAAGACTTTTAAGAAGATTAAAGTCTGGCCTTTCCTACAGAACATCGCTTTAATTCCGAGAGAAACTCCATTACCAATGATTAGAATCCCCTCTGTTTTCAAGGGACAGACGGATAGAGTTAAAGCCGAACCCGAAGAGGAAGAAGATGACGGAGCGCTCAAAGTGTTTGACATCGAAAGGCCAAGCATAGAGTGCGATCCTCCAGAAGGGGTGGTAGCAGAAGAAGGGGTTGTCTTTTATGAACAGTACAGCATTCCCTCGGGTTCTTACAAATTAGGCGACTGTTGTTACGTGCGAACCGATACGGGAAGGAATCTGATTTGTCGGATCGACCGCATGTGGGTTGACAAGGAGGGCATGTGCTTCTTCCACGGCCCCTGGTTTGTCCAGCAGCCAGAACTCCCGCCTCTGCTCTACAAATCGTTTTATTTGCAGGAAGTCTTCCTCAGCTCTATTGAGGACACAAACCCATTGTTGAGTATCTGTGAGCGCTGTGCTGTCATTGAGTACAAAGACTACATCACTCGCAGACCCACTGAAATACCAGAGAAAGACACGTATGTCTGTGAGTCTCGATATCTGGAACACGAGAAGAAGTTCCAGAAATTGACGAAAGGATTGCCGAAGTTTGTGGCGACTCGTGCCGGTGTTGTGGACGACGAGATCTATTACTTCCGAAAACCATTAGTTCTGCAAAAGATTGAAACGGGAGTTCCAACGGGCGCTGTGGCCAGAAAAGGTCAAACCAGTTTCGATACATCGATGGCTATTATAGAACGGGTTTCCACTGAAATAGAAACCGAAGGCTTGAATGAAACTCCGATCCCTCCGGTCGTCGAGCACTCGATCCCGACTCCCGTCACTTCTGTGAAGAAAAGACTTCCCAAACGTTTAGTCACCGGATATATAGTGTTTGCGAGTGAAGTGAGAAAATCTGTGGTTCAGGCGAACCCCGAGTGCTCTTTCGGAGACGTGAGTCGAATAATAGGCACCGAATGGAAGAATTTGCCGCCGAATCAGAAGTCAGAGTACGAACAGAAGGCTCAGCGACAGAACGAGGCGACGGCTCAAGAAGTGGCCGCCGCCGAGAGTATGCCTCACTCTCCCGCCTCCGCCAGCAGTTCAGTGATTGAGAATGCGGTCTATGAGTGCCACTGGGAGAACAGATGTGACTTCCAGTTCGAAGAATCTTCAGATCTCTTGGATCACCTCATATCCGAACCTAATGGACACGTTTGGCAATCATATGGAGAGAACAAAGACAAAGAGGGAGCAGAATTCCAGTGTCTTTTCCATGGATGCGGTCGTGTGAAAAAAGGGGCCGCGTATGTGACAACATCGACCTAATGAATGTCTTGTTTTTCATTTGATTTCTACTCCAATTTTAGGCCGTTTCCAAGCTTTCAGCGACTCGTGCGGCACTGCAAAGAGATTCATGTCTCGAAACAAACACCTAAATCCATTGCTCCGGAGAACAGAAATAAGTGAGTGATTCAGTGATCATTCATTTGTCTGTCCTTTTGATATAACCATTAAAATGCGTTTTATATAGAAATTGTGTCCAAAGTCGCAAAACAGTGGCACCGGTGGCCTCTGCTGTATTGACTGCCAGCACATCGACAGTACAACAATCTGCACCACAACTCACGAGTAAGTCATCTATCATTTATTTATTTATTAAATTAGTTTTGCTTTTATAGTAATTGATTTGATAAAAGGTATTGTTTATGTTTTGCATGTGTTTTGATTTGATTTTAAATTGATTTTCATTTATAGTAAGCCATAACAAACTGCAGGGCGTAAGTTCGGGAAGGGGGCGTGAATCGTATCGCCTGTTATCAAGTTGTTAATCATAGTCAAGTAATGTAGGGTGTGACAGAGTTCGCTAACCGTGATTAGGGGTCAGCAGAGTATACGGATAAAAGAGTCCGTTCTGGGCTGCAGGTAAGACCAGACAATCAATGCCTATAGTATTGGCATTTATGGCATAACTGGCGTTAAGGGCTTTACGAGATTGACGACTGACTGTCCTCTCTGTCAGTCTTGTACTTACTTTGCACTCGCATTGCATTGCTTTCATTTCAAATGCATTACTGCTTTGCATTCGTTATTAAATGAAGCCTACATTTCATATGAATTACACATTCATTAAATGCATATTACCTTTGATTAGGTACTGGAGTTCAGGTGAAACCCATAGAACCGATATTCGTGGCGACCCCTCCCCGGACTAACCGATTGCTTCACACACACACATACATGAAGTGAGTTCTCGCGCCAATTGACTCGTTTTAAAAGTTTGATTGTATGTATGAATTGAACCCAATTTGAATAACAGATATATCGAGAAACTGAGCGCAGAGGGCAAAGACGGTCGCCATATAAGCAATTGGGAAACACAGCTGACCGCCACTCAGGACAACACTCCGCCACAGGATGTCAATCGACTGCCCACTCATTGGTTGGCTAACGGCGCCGGAAATCACGGAAACGTAGTGAACGCGTTGTGGGCCCTCAGGAACTTTATGACCAGAGATGCCCTCAACCTGTCCTTCGCTAATAACTAGCAAACAAACACTCATTCAATCATTTTTTGTATTTATTTCGAAATACTTTTTATTAATTAATGTTTGAAACAAAAAAAATGTAATAAATTTTGTCAACAAATGAAATGATTTGAACGTCAAGTGAATGAAAGCATCGGAAGGAGTGGTTCACTGGTTGGCGGACTCGCAGGCGTCGATCCACTCGCTGTAGACGTCGATGGGTTCGGACAAGTAGTTGATAGTGGACCGGAAGTCCTCCAAACAGATGCGACAAGAGATGTGTCCGGAGTTGTGGGTCCGGTCCATCTTCACCTCACAGGACTTCTCGTGATTACAAAAGGGACAGTTGAAGAGCGTGTCCAACGGCTGGATCGCCTTACGCGACGTCACCGGCTTTCGCTTACTCTTGCGTTTGGCCATCACTTGCACCACACGTCACACCACGACAGCAGTCAACGGTCAAAATAAACGGTGATTTGGTCTGTCAATCGATTTCACGTCAAATGCGATCCAATTGTTGTCAACACAAGCGATGCAAACAAACACTCAAACCGTTTGGCAGTCAGAGCGACATCTCGTGAATGACTCCACACTTGCCTTACAGACGACTAATGGTCACAAGGATGAGAGTCTGTGTCCGACACTACTGTCCACTACTGTCCACTGCTGTCCACTGCTGTCCACTGCCAACACTTCCACCACTTCTTAGTTCTCTTTCATCTTTGTCTCCAATTATTATCACTTTTTCACCACTTGTTATAACAAACTAAATGTAATTCAAAACTTTGTAACTGAAAATAACTGTTTGTAAAACATTTTATAATACTTTTTATTTGATTTGAAATTTAATTAAATTTTAACTTTTGATTAACTGTCTACCAAACCCTTGGCTAATATTCCATGCCTGGGAAGTGACGCATTAAACTTTACTTCAATTTAAGTGCAAATCAGAAACCGTTGTCTTCAGAGGTGTTGACGGAGTATCTGAAGAGTAGACAACCCTTTTGGAGCTCTTATTTCGTGCGATACGAGTCTGTGGTGAACGACCAGTTCGGGTGCTCTCACTTCAATTGGTCCGTCGGATCACATAATTATCATGTCTTACGCATCGGTTGCTATCCATTCATTAAATACCACTGCACTCGACGGCCGCTACAAGATCTGACTCTTGAGAACCGATTGTTTACATGTCTTAAAGTCATTAATTTGGGTACAATTCACACAATTGTTGGCAAATGAAAGAAACTCTTTTATGACTTCTTAGGCATTCCGTCCCTAATGTATGGCCTGTCGGCTCGCTTTCTGGCAAAAGTCACTCAAACTGTGGACACAAACAAAGGAGAAGTTGTCCTCTATTTCTATGAGAAGGAGGAACCAAACGCTCGGTTCTGACGGTTGTCTTCATATAAACACTACAATTGGTGTCAAATCTGTCTCAAAGCTTAGTCTTCAGATCCTGACGTGAAATGTACTGAAAATGAAAAAACAATTCTCATATTATTTATAGAAATGTTGTATAAATGATAAAATAAAGTAATGATTACTAAGTAATGACTGAAGAGGAATACCTCAAGAACTCTGGCGCCCGAGTGATGACGTGCTCGAACTCCATGTAAGAGATGCGTCGGTCGTCGTCATTGTCGGCCTCTTCGAGCACTTTCTCGCAGATAATATTGATCTCCTCGTGAGTCAACTCATTGCGCGTCAAAGCGATGACCGTTTGCTGCAAGTCTTGCACTGAAATGATGCCGTCGTCGTCATAGTCTGTCTCATAGTCACCGTTAGTCGAGTGTCCGTCGAATATGTCATACGATTACTAACCGTATATTTTGAACGCATAGAAAGCCTTGACATCCCGGGGCGCCTGTTCGCTGAACACTGACAGCATATCCAGGAAGTCATCAAAAGTCATGTCTCCACTGCCGTCGTGTGAAAACACTTTACATATTCTTTGCTTAAATGGGTTTTCCTTTCGGTTTATTTAGTAATCAAAGTTTGTTCAATCATTTAATCATTTATTGTGTGTTTGCATACATTTTACCTTCAATTCTGCCATTTTCTCGATTTTATCCATCGGAATGGATATTGTATGCGATTCATCACAAGTCATCACTTGTGGTACTTTTTTGGGCTCCATTTCCCGAAATCTCTGAAATGCTCTAAAATAGACACATTCTCTGCTTAATCAAAATGACACTTATTCTTAATGCTTATTTAACTACATGTATGTCCTTTTTTTGACCATTAACTATACTGGTATTATTTAAATGGTAAAGTTATTTATACTGTATTTGGCATTAATGGATAAGTCAACAAGTTCTGTTTATTTGATTATAGTCTATAATTTATAACTAGGTTTAAAATTGTTAGGTTTAAATTTAATATAGTTTTGTAAAATAANTTGTGGACGACGAGATCTATTACTTCCGAAAACCATTAGTTCTGCAAAAGATTGAAACGGGAGTTCCAACGGGCGCTGTGGCCAGAAAAGGTCAAACCAGTTTCGATACATCGATGGCTATTATAGAACGGGTTTCCACTGAAATAGAAACCGAAGGCTTGAATGAAACTCCGATCCCTCCGGTCGTCGAGCACTCGATCCCGACTCCCGTCACTTCTGTGAAGAAAAGACTTCCCAAACGTTTAGTCACCGGATATATAGTGTTTGCGAGTGAAGTGAGAAAATCTGTGGTTCAGGCGAACCCCGAGTGCTCTTTCGGAGACGTGAGTCGAATAATAGGCACCGAATGGAAGAATTTGCCGCCGAATCAGAAGTCAGAGTACGAACAGAAGGCTCAGCGACAGAACGAGGCGACGGCTCAAGAAGTGGCCGCCGCCGAGAGTATGCCTCACTCTCCCGCCTCCGCCAGCAGTTCAGTGATTGAGAATGCGGTCTATGAGTGCCACTGGGAGAACAGATGTGACTTCCAGTTCGAAGAATCTTCAGATCTCTTGGATCACCTCATATCCGAACCTAATGGACACGTTTGGCAATCATATGGAGAGAACAAAGACAAAGAGGGAGCAGAATTCCAGTGTCTTTTCCATGGATGCGGTCGTGTGAAAAAAGGGGCCGCGTATGTGACAACATCGACCTAATGAATGTCTTGTTTTTCATTTGATTTCTACTCCAATTTTAGGCCGTTTCCAAGCTTTCAGCGACTCGTGCGGCACTGCAAAGAGATTCATGTCTCGAAACAAACACCTAAATCCATTGCTCCGGAGAACAGAAATAAGTGAGTGATTCAGTGATCATTCATTTGTCTGTCCTTTTGATATAACCATTAAAATGCGTTTTATATAGAAATTGTGTCCAAAGTCGCAAAACAGTGGCACCGGTGGCCTCTGCTGTATTGACTGCCAGCACATCGACAGTACAACAATCTGCACCACAACTCACGAGTAAGTCGTCTATCATTTATTTATTTATTAAATTAGTTTTGCTTTTATAGTAATTGATTTGATAAAAGGTATTGTTTATGTTTTGCATGTGTTTTGATTTGATTTTAAATTGATTTTCATTTATAGTAAGCCATAACAAACTGCAGGCGCATTCAAGCCCTTCCCCCGCACTTAGCATAGCGGACAATAGTTCAACAATTAGTATCAGTTCATTACATCCCACACTGTCTCAAGCGATTGGCACTAATCCCCAGTCGTCTCATATGCCTATTTTAAGTCCGTTCTGGGCTGCAGGTAAGACCAGACAATCAATGCCTATAGTATTGGCATTTATGGCATAACTGGCGTTAAGGGCTTTACGAGATTTACCACTGACTGTCCTCTCTGTCAGTCTTGTACTTACTTTGCACTCGCATTGCTTTCATTTCAAATGCATTACTGCTTTGCATTCGTTATTAAATGAAGCCTACATTTCATATGAATTACACATTCATTAAATGCATATTACCTTTGATTAGGTACTGGAGTTCAAGTGAAACCCATAGAACCGATATTCGTGGCGACCCCTCCCCGGACTAACCGATTGCTTCACACACACACATACATGAAGTGAGTTCTCGCGCCAATTGACTCGTATTATAGGTTTGATTGTATGAATTGAACCCAATTTGCATAACAGATATATCGAGAAACTGAGCGCAGAGGGCAAAGACGGTCGCCATATAAGCAATTGGGAAACACAGCTGACGGCCACTCAGGACAACACTCCGCCACAGGATGTCAATCGACTGCCCACTCATTGGTTGGCTAACGGCGCCGGAAATCACGGAAACGTAGTGAACGCGTTGTGGGCCCTCAGGAACTTCATGACCAGAGATGCTCTCAACCTGTCCTTCGCTAATAACTAGCAAACAAACACTCATTCAATCATTTTTTATATTTATTTCGAAATACTTTTTATTAATTAATGTTTGAAACAAAAAAATGTAATAAATTTAATAAATTTTGTCAAAAAATGAAATGATTTGAACGTAAAGTGAATGAAAGCATCGGAAGGAGTGGTTCACTGGTTGGCGGACTCGCAGGCGTCGATCCACTCGCTGTAGACGTCGATGGGTTCGGACAAGTAGTTGATAGTGGACTGGAAGTCCTCCAAACAGATGCGACAGGAGATGCGTCCGGAGTTGCGGGTCCGGTCCATCTTCACCTCACAGGACTTCTCGTGATTACAAAAGGGACAGTTGAAGAGCGTGTCCAACGGCTGGATCGCCTTACGCGACGTCACCGGCTTTCGCTTACTCTTGCGTTTGGCCATCACGCGCACCACACGTCACACCACGACAGCAGTCAACGGATCAAATGAGCGGTGATTTTGTCTGCCAATGGATTTCACGTCAAATGCGATCCAATTGTTGTCAACACAAGCGATGCAAACAAACACTCAAACCGTTTGGCAGTCAGAGCGACATCTCGTGAATGACTCCACACTTGCCTTACAGACGACTGATGGTCACAAGGATGAGAGTCTGTGCTCTGTGTCCGACACTACTGTCCACTGCTGTCTACTGCTGTCCACTGCTGTCCACTGCCAACACTTCCAACACTTCCACCACTTCTTAGTTCTCTTTCATCTTTGTCTCCAATTATTATCACTTTTTCATCACTTGTTATAACAAACTAAATGTAATTCAAAACTTTTATTGACTTTTATTGACAAACATTTTGTAAAATATTATGAAAAATAAACTAAACTTTAAATTAATTTAAAATTGAAAACTAATTGACAGATGGTTTGGGAACCGATGATAAGGTACGGACCCTTCACT
>CAJPVJ010002487.1:2492-12962 GCA_905397405.1 Oppiella nova
TTTAAAACTCAATTTGAAGATTGTTTTGTGTAAATACTAGTAGTTTGTAAATGACTTACAAAATTGCCTGGCTCTTTAGGCTCGTAATCATTGAATTGACGGACACAATATTTCTTGCCGTCAAACATATAAACATATTTATTAGGCATTAAAAATGCAGTCGTTATGTCCGGTGGATAAATCTCATCACTTGTATCATGAGTAGTCTCTTTGACTTTAATAAAGGCGTTGTTTGCGATTTTGTAATAATAAACCTTAAATTATTAAATGAAAATTGTAGTATAAAGTATTAAACTAAAAATATATTATACTTTTTTGCCATTGAGTCCAATAAGTAATGGGTTATTTATATCCCTGTTATGAAAGACAGTCTGAAAGCCATTCTGTGGTAACGAAGTGACTATATTTTTCTTAAAATGATTGGTGTGTTTGACACGAATATAGCCGCCAACTGAACTCCAACCCGACATCCTTTGGTTGTTATAAAAGGCAAACACATTACCTCTTAATTCGCCCTCTTTTATGGTTACCATTGATGTGAATCCTTTTGAATCAAAGTTAGGCAGAAGTTTGCTGGTTTCCCCACTGGCCATCAAAACGCCCGACCCGTACCGGAGCTCTTAATTTAAAGTTAATATTAAAGTATGAATTAAATACTGAATAATTAAAATTATCTAAAAACTAATGATAACTAACTCTCCATAACATAGAACTTATTTCCTTTGAAAATCAAAATCTCTGATCCGTCGAGACTGGAGTCGGCGTCCGTGAAGGTCGGGTCCTCACAAAAGGCACGGAATTCCGGGTTTGTGTAGACTATGAGTGNTCGGGTCCTCACAAAAGGCACGGAATTCCGGGTTTGTGTAGACTATGAGTGACTTATTAAAAGGCTTCTCAGTTGTCACGAGCTTTTCACTGTCACCGGACTTTCATTACAAATATGATTATTATAACAATTATTGCTTAAAATGGTTTATAAATGCTATACATCAGTATCCTCCACATTCACATTGGGTGGTGGTATTGTCTTTGGGTTTTTAATTTTTAATTTGTCATAATATGTTCGCAGTACGTTTTGGTCATTTTTGGACATTTCATGGCTGATCCACCGCCTCATCTCGTCGGCCAACACTGATATGAAACTCCTGTTCTTTCGTCTCTCTATCAGCCATCCTATTATATCTATAACTCTCTGGTCATACAATTCATTTAATTTAATTATAAAATCATTTAAGTAATTATTGTATTTGTTTACCTTTTCTCTAACATGGAGTTCCTAAATAAAAAACAATTATTTAATAATTTTAATATTGATTTTTAAAAATAAAATATACAAAATTTATTACATGTCCAATATTTGAGTCATCAGTAAAATTACTATTTATTCTGAACTCTTTATTATAGAATTTTAAATTATCTTGCTCAGTATTCGAATGAGAATATTCTGAACAATATATGTATACATTTAAAACAAATGATAATACAATTATACATTGAATTGGCTTATATAATTTCGACTTATTCATAGTATGTTTAGAAATGCATTGAAAATTAAAATCAAAAATACTATGTACAAACAATTTAAAAATATTGTACTTTATAACATTAATAAAAATATTTAAATAGAAGTATATTCCTCCACACAAATGCAAACTATGCAATATTTTAATTAATTCACATACTTACAAAGAAAGTTTAATTAAATGATTAAATTAATTACGTTTATTTTTATAAAAAATTAATATTTTTGATTAAATAATAAACAATATACTTTTCATACGTTTCTCTGATAATTAAAAATAAGTTATTAAAAATACATCTCAAATATACTGTAAAGTTAAATTTTTCTAAACCAGATCAATTATTAATATCTGATAGTAGTCTATGTAATTAATCACCATGGGTCTGTATGAGTATTATAGAGTAGGTCAATATGAAACTGAATATCTGTGGAAAATTATTATTAGATAATTGAAATGGATTTCAGAAAATATATTTTACTGATAGGAGTGTAGTCCTCCTCAACGGCATTAGACCTCCAATTGTGAAGCCGTTTGGCAATTGAATACAAAGTGTGCGAAAGTTGATGACCTCTTTGAACATAATATCATTTGTGGAGTTAATGTCATTCAAAGCGAGATATAGTTTGTCCGATTCGTCAAACACTTTGCCATTTACCAGACAATACAGTATTAGTCTGATTGTCGATATGATTGAATTCATAAGAAAATATCTCTTTAACGCATTTTCATTCATGTTATTAAAATGGGACAAAATGTAGATCTCGAACATTACGGTTGCCATTATGTGAGATATTGTCACCAATTGCGGCTAAAAAACAAACAAACAAAATCAAACATTAATTTTAGTTTATAAATAAATTTGATTTGTAAAATAATTACAAAAATCAACGACTGATCTAATTGAATAATAAGCTTATGTGAGTCAACAAATGATTGGCGAACTCTAGCTATCATTTCAGGCGATTTGGCATTAATTAAAGTATTCCGTAAATATTGGTAGTGATGTGAAGTGGACAGGGAGACAAACATAATAAGAAAGGGTAGGGCGTCGAGGGCTGCCTTTGCAAACACTTTGTCCGCAATTAATCCAATTACTGATATGAAAGATCCCATGTCCTTTGTTAAGTATTCGTAGAATACAAATCCCAAATGAAATATCAATAATAAAAACCAGAATAATATGATCCCTATCCAACTTAGTTTACCTAAAATCAAAATTTTAAAACCGCTTATAAGATAATACAAGAATTGTATAAATGTTTGTTTAATATAAAATACAAACCGATTCCGTATATATAGATGGCTTCAAACATTTTAATGGCATTGAAGTGGAGGTACACACCGTTTACCACAATCTGTATGATATCCAAAGATATAAGAAGGCCAAACACGTGATACATAGACGGCAATCCATTAGCATATAGACCCGTTAGGGTAGAGTCCAGCATCCGGTAGTAAATTGACACTGGTCCAATCACTGCATACAGAATTAGTGCAAAACATCCAAAATATTTGAAAAACTTGTTGATAACAATTTTATCGTCGCGTTTGAAATTAAATCCACCAAAAGTAATGCCAATGAGTCTGTAATACCATATAATTATAATTGAAAAAACATTTTTTAGTTGAATCTGTTTGTTGTTCATTGTATCGCAGTTTAGTTTGTTTGTAACAATATATTCATNTGAAAAAACATTTTTTAGTTGAATCTGTTTGTTGTTCATTGTATCGCAGTTTAGTTTGTTTGTAACAATATATTCATAATATTGTCTTAAATCATATAAATAACTTTTTCGTTTCATAATATCGTTTTGTATTTTTATAAATGAACAATGAATAATGTATTAAATATGAGTTAAATGATAGAATTTAACATATTAGATTATGGAAAATTCCAATTTATGCTTTCAATATTGTATATTTAAATCCATAAAAGTTTTGTGCCTTATACGATAATATAGCAAAAACACCATCATAATCAAATGTCCATTAACTTATTCATATAGTTTCAAAGAATCAAAGAGTGTTCAACTATTACATTGAATATTAAATAAGTGATCACAAACTTTGATCATTTATAAAGTAATATTTATAAGCTATGTTTTTATTACAATTGTTTTTTGCAAGTATTTATTCCAAATACATACTTTAATAGATTTGATTGTAACATATACTGTAGATATAATGATAATGTGGTAAAAAACAAAATCAAAAATATGTACAACAAATATTGAAGTTATTTTCCAGAGAATTCATTTAAATAATGTATTCAATGAATAAAAATAAACTCAATTCCGGAAATATATAAATACATTATTCTGAATTATTAAAAATATTTATGAAAAACATTTATAAAATATTAATATTTAACAGTATAATTTTAAGATTTACAACATATTTTTACCAATGTATTACGAAATACAAAAATTATACAATATTATAACATAATTAAAATATTAATATTTAAATTAATCTATGATAGAATCTGGATTTTAAAAACATTTGTTTGAGTACAATCTCATATTTTACATGTACAGTAAGTTAGTTTATTAATTTATATTATACAATGCAATATTTTAATGAGCAATAAATATACAAATGTATTACAAATTTTTTATATAACATGTATTCATATTTAAATTATATATTCATACTGTATGAATCTACACTAATTAAATATTTTAATTGTATAAGTTATTATTATTTTTTAAATGTACTTGATGTACTGTAATTTACATCAACTGTACTGTAGAGTACTTGTATTGATCTGACTTTCAACATAAAAGTAAACTAGAAATGATTATTAACAAATAATAATTTTTAACAATAAGTTGTTTTAATTGATTTAAGAATTAATAAACAGCTTAGACTGAACCAGTTTCCTGAAGTATTACAGCATACGTCAGTATAAAACCAAATATCTGTTAAATTAGGAAAAAAATTAAATAAATATTTTTATAATTAAACAAAAACTTAGTACCGAAAGGAGTGTAGTTTTCTTCAAAGGGATGAGACCCCCAACTGTCAGACCATTAGGCAAATCCCTACTTAAAGTACGGAATTTTATTATTTCTCTGAACATATTCTCATCATATTCTCTGCCATTCATATCATCCAAAGCCAGAAATATTTTGTCCGTTTCGTCATAAACCAAATCATTGGCTAAACATAAGTATAATATTCTGAACGCACAGCCGATTGCGTTAGTCATCAGGTATTCCCTAATGCCATGACTTGGGATTCGCGAGTAATTGAACAGAATATAGACTTCAAACATCAAATTCAACATTATGTGAGTTGTGGTCATAATTTGTTGCTAAAGGGTTCATACAAATACAATGCATCAAATTATAATTAAATATTTTAACAAATAAATAAATTTTATATATTTACAAAAGCCATGAGTGAATCAAATTTAACGATAAGTTTACGCGTTTCTACAAATTCTTGTCTCACTTTAGACAGAGTTTGTGGACTTTTGCTGTTATTGATGGCTATTACGAGTGTTTTATAGAAATCAGATATGGATAGAGAGAATGCTGTGGACAACCATAAAAAGGCATCGATGGCTATCTTAAGACACAATTTGTTGAAAATGGTACCGATTATTGTTAATACAGATCTCTGTGGGGCTAATCTTAAGCTATAAATCATTGATGATATTCTTGCCGTCAAATTAAGAATTAGTAAATATTTTAAAAAGACTCGCTTTTTGTTGCCTATAATTGAAATAAAATACATTAATTATATTATTTAGAATTGAGTTACAGTTGAATAAAAATTTTAATAAAATGTTTTTAAGACAAACCCATTCCGTGTCTGACAATACAAGATATGAGTGCAAAGCTATGATTCCGGAAGAATAGCTCATTGACCACAATCTGTATGATATCCATAAAAAATAAAAAACCAACCAAATAGTAGGTGATATGGAGACCCCGGTTGTAAATATCCATTGACTCGGATTCAATCATTTTGTAATAAACACATAGCAAACCAAATGTAAAATAAATAACAGTGACTAGATATTCATAGTATCGTAGGTAACGATTTGTCGTGAATTTGCCGTCATTTCTGACTTGAAAGCCACCGAATGTGACACCAATTAGTCGGTAATACCAGACAAAGAATTTGGGAAAAATATGCCAAAAATAACTGCTTGTGTTCAATGAATTCATATCAATTGTAATTGATTTACATTTTGGGATAACAGAAGTTTTCTTAAACAGAGCAAACATTTTAGTGAAATGAAATACTATATGTAACTTATATACCGTACGTAAGTGACAATTCTTGTCATTATACAGTATTGTCGACAAAATTCTGAGAATCACTTATAGCGGTACATAAAAATCAATGTTTAGTACTCTCATACTATAACTTAATAAATATTTGCATTCAATTCTATTTACTGTTACCGTAAATATGCATTTATATTAATATGTTAAAAAGAATTTTATTTATAAATCTTTTCATTTTAAACACACATAAATTTTCCATTAGTTTAATTTGAATAACAAAATATTAAGTAACGGTATAAGTAGAATATATTTGTAATTAAATTCATAAAAATTAACATTAATTTACGATTAATTATATGAGTTGTTTAAACAAGTAATAAATCAATGAATACTGCAATCAATGGCCATATTATAGGGCAATAATTAATCGTCGACTCCAATAGTTTGCATAAAAATCCGAAAATTGTGGGGAATGTCGAGAGAATCCATAGAAATGGAACCAATTCTGGTGCCAATCAATTGAATGGTAAACCATTGTTTGGGCCGTTGTTTGGCGTACAGAATGAACGCCGCGATGAGTTGGTTGACGCTATACGGGGCCAACACGTGGTCAATGAGTCGGATATGATGTAAATTTGAAAGTTTAGGCAAATTCTTAGCCAATAGATCGATAATAGGGGTAATCGTGAAGCATCTTCCGCTACATTTAACCTTACATTCGTTCAATTCAATTGACTTGAGGTGTGGTAGCCTTGAAAGGGGTTTCAAATACTTGCGGTAATTACACGAGCATTGGCTCATCTCGTGGGCGCCGTCTGTATGGCATAGGAACACCACATCCCTGAGCGACAAGTGCTTTAAGTTGGGATACAAGTCGACAAACATGACAATCAGTGTCTGTTTTAAGGCACACTTTACCAAAGATAATGAACGCATGGCTGGCAACGAGTGGGTCACCACTAAGTCCTTTTGCAAGTACTCATTGCCGTCGTTGATGAGTGTCAGCCGTGTGAGGGATGGTATGTTAGCCAACGGTGCGATTGTCTCCAATTTATTCAAAGTGATTGTCAAACGCTTCAAGTGATGGAAATTGGCGCCAATTATCTGAAAAAGGTTGAGATTTTGGCGCAAATCGTGTCGGAAGTCGAGGCACTGGACCTGTTGGGTGTTTGGGTGGAACAAGAACTCCATGATGTCATCGAATGTGGTGTTCACTGCAGTCACACATAAAGTGTTCACTTTAGGGCCAATATGTGTGGCCAACAGTTTCAATGGTACGCGCGTTGTCTCCAGAGATCTCATGGACAGCTCTTCCAGTGCTTCAAAGCCGTAGACATATGAGGGCAACAGAAAGGTGTCCACGCGATGGATGTGTAAGTGTCTCAACTGATGGCCTAATTGTTTGGGAATCAACGAGAAGACTGTGACCAAACACGTGGAACCGATGGTCAGACATTCGAGTCGTGGCATCCATTGGGCGATGAGTGCGATGTCTCTGCTGTCGATGTATATGTCATTCAGCGATAGACTCGTGATATTCCTCAGCTTCTGCTCAAACAATGGCTGCAAATAGTGTTGAGTCTCCAGTAGAAGACATTTATGGGTCACTTTAATGGCATTGAATCCAAAGTCAATCCATTGGTGTGGGAGTCGACCATCGGTTACATGGTTTCGGTGGCAGTGATGGCACTCCAGAGGAAGCATACGGTCGGCTGTGAAGGTGAAGGCCATGAAGTGGTGCCGATCCAGCACTTCCTCCACACATGTGAGCCATTGCTGTGATAGTGTCTGAAGTGATAACAAGTGTTTGATGTCCAGTGAAGACAGTATGAGTGATAGGACTTTGTCTGGAAGTGCTCTTCGAGTGACAACATTGTGGTGAACGTCCGCATCGGTCAAGAAGTCCATCGATGGACTCCATGGACATGAGTACTCGTCTTCATTCATGGCTTCGGCTATCGATTAGTGATATTGTAATTGAAAGGAGTCTTCAATTCGCGGATCAATTGTGCGATCAGTCGATGGCATCGATGCGAACCAATGCTATCGTATGAATGACTGTCACGTGTTGTGGTCTACGAAAGGACCAAAAGTGTTCAGAGTTTGTGCGTTCAATGAGTCTATGATTTGAGCCCTTTTTAGACAACCATTCGAATGATGACAACAGTTGTCATGCAATCAGTGCTTCGAAACGAATGCTTCGAAATTCGAATTTCGAATGATTAGCTCATCAGTGGTTCACTGAATGAGTCATTCATTCAATCATTCATTCATTGATTGCTTTGTGAAAGCATTCATTCATTTGACGAACACTTCTGAAAGTCATTCAGTCATTGAAGCCATCCATAGATGAGCCACAAGACTATCATCACAACTATCACCACAACACTGGTCCACACCATGAGAGCACCGGTGAGGCAGTGGAGGCAGTGGTCGACACCAGTGCTGACGAGGAGGTGAAGAGAGTGGACACGAGTGCGAAGACAATGCAGACAATGGAGGAAATGGTCAAACAATTGTCGCACTTCTCGAGTCTTGCGGTCAGTATTTGAGTGAATCGGCGGTCTTCGAGAGTCAAGTGATCCCACGATTGGATTCACTGATGGATGAGTGCATTGAAGTGAAGACAAAGTGCGGATCCGATGCCAGAGATCTCTGCAATCGTGTGAAAGAGTTGTCGGAATTTGTGGACATTTTGGACACAATCCTCGGAACCAGTGATCAGACTATCACTCAAACTCTCATCCATTCTGTCATTCATTTCATTGACTTTTGTTATAATTAGTGATAATATTTCAATTGAATTGTAATTTTTGAATATTTCTATAACTCTAGTGTTTATTGCAATAAAAGTCTAAAAACTTTGTATTTATTTAGTATTTCATATGAATTTTGAATACAAATGTAATTTTTTTCAAAAACTAAATTTATTAAAAAATTTAATTGCATTAGAAGTACATCTTTGAAATATATCCGGGTACAATTGCACTATAACTAATAATGAATGCAATTTAGTATTAATTTGACAATAAAATATGAATAGTGTATATTATTATAATGTATTTATTATAAAATTCATTTCCTATGCATTCAAATTGGGGTTTCAAAATTGGATTAAATAACTAATAATGAATGCAATTTAGTATTAATTTGACAATAAAATATGAATAGTGTATATTATTATAATGTATTTATTATAAAATTCATTTCCTATGCATTCAAATTGGGGTTTCAAAATTGGATTAATAAATACTTGTACTTTTAATGGACATAAAAACTTATTCACAATTTTTAATATCACTATTTACTTATCAACACATTTACACCATTGCTAACAATATACTCATTTGTTACCCTAAAAATAGGTCAAAATATTTGGTATATTTATTCAGATTAATGAATTAATTATTATATGATACAGAAAACTCATTGAATACCTTTAAGCAAATAATAAATTTACTGATAATAGTGTTGATGTTATTTTTTGCAATACTTTTTTTTATTGTTATTCAAATCAGTCCGCAATTAGCTAATCATTTGAAATCAAAAACTACATCCAATTGCCATAACAAAGACATTGCGATTGTCAACACATTTTGCAACCACTTCTGAACAAACAAGAAGTTCATTGAATTGGAGTGATATACGAGTGGAAAGCCATTTAACCCGAAATAATGAATTTCAGCGAAATTGATACTCTATTAACATATACTTTAACACAATCCTTGACACGATTCAGTGCTTCTATTGTCAAATCTATTATTATTTAAAAAAGTTTTTATGTAAAATAATATCATATTAATAATATGCAACTTTATTACTATATTTAGGGTGACTATTATAAATATAAAAATATAAATAATTTTATGATTTATGTTTCAGTTGTAATTTTAGATCAAAAATATTTTTTCACTCAAAATGTTTAGTAGCAATGTTTTGAAAGTTTTTATGGGATTTTCTGTTACTGTAATATATTTGAATCAAGTTTTCTGTTATAATGATAAGAAACATGACTTTGTGTTGACTTCAAACAAGAATTTCAATTTCAATGTTAAGGAAGTGAATAAATCCATTGAATTCATTGATTTTAATAAAACAACTAATGTTACCCTCAAATCAGATTTAAATACCATTAAGAGTTATCGCTTATATTCCGGGACTATTAGTCTCAAGAATTATATAAATAATAATTTATTAGTCAAACGGAAATACATTAAGAAGATTGAAGTCCGGAAGCAAAAGTATGTGATCAACAAAAAGATGTTGGCATTAATGGAAAGACAGTTCAATGATTTGATGGCTAATACGAGTGAAGAAAGTATGGATAGTTTGAAATACAATTTGTTGAATACATCGGAAATAAATCCTGAATTGAATGTCAAACTATTGGAAAGATTCAAACGAAGGGCTCAAAACCGGCGCAAAAATAAGTATAAGAATCGCTATCAGAGTAACACTAATAGTAACTCTAATAAAGGTTTGAAAAATATCTCATTTTGTGGTTATCTTTCGATTGATAAATATTTATTTATTTCATTCTTGAGATTCTTCAATATCTGACCGACTGATGACAATGGCTTCCGAGACATTCAAAGATGGTCTCAGATATGGAGTTAGGCTTTGGAACAGTTTGAAGAAACAATTCGATGAAACCGTTAGTAATATGAAGCTCACCGACTGATACACCACTCATGACTTCCTCTGGA